>DWMG01002746.1:0-12773 GCA_018244855.1 Elbella merops
CAAGAGAAGACGTCACACACATCTTGAATCAGCCTGTCATACTGATACTAGGCATATGATAGCCAGACACATTAAAACACAAAGCGTTCAACACAGCAATTAATTATCTTAGATTAATTAATTTAGTATTATTTAATATAAAATAAATGGAATCTAATAAATAAACCATTGTAATAAAAATCCTAATACACATTTATTTTATATTAAATTTCAATTACGAAACTTTGTAAACTTACTTCGAAAGAAATGACCAGGCATTTCTGGTAATAATAATATTTTTTTATTCACCAATTGACTGTTCTGTTTTTCTACATAAATATAATTATTAACAATCATCGGATACGAAGATTACGACATCTTCATTTAAAATATACGAACAACGATCAAAAAGTTACGCGAAGGAATCGCGAATTGATTAGGTACTGGAAACTGAGTAACAGTTATCTCTTCATATCGAGTTTACCTGTTTCACTTAACTAAATGCAGGCTGTTAGGCTGACAGCTAATGTCGCCGGCTGCTACAGCTAACTCAATTAATGGCGCTGGCAACATTAAACCTGCGGAGCCTAGTTACGTCATGAGCGATTAGCATGCATCGCAGTCATTGAATGTTGCCAGCGGGAACTGCTTATAGCGTTTTTCATTGACAATATACTATACTTCTCTACCTACCCTTTCTGAGAAATATGGGCGTTATGTTATGTCAATATAAAATAATTGATCTAGGTATGTGTAAAGGAATTTAAATATGTACGTTCAGAAGCTGTTTCGTTATCAAACCACGGGCTCCGTCAGGAACCGTCATAATACAATATTGTTATTAGTTGAAGTTAACAAGTAAACATACAAATCACATGGTCGTACTTAAAATATTGTTCTCATGTTTCCTGAAATATTTTCGTCGCATGTTGGGTGGAATTCGAAATCATTACATTCACTCAACAGTCAGGGTGACTAGCCATAGCCAATAAACCAATCAACACAATACAAAAACACTATGACTGCGATGTGAATATAAAAGAAACTTATATTTATAACCTTTTAATACAAATGTACCAATGAGTAACATATTTTATAATTGACATGCCACTGCCTACCCTGTAAAGGACGTGGCGTGAAGATATGTACTCGTATAAATACATAATATTTTTTTGCATATCTTTGCATACCCGCATCTTTACTTGCGTAGTGGTTTCTCAAGTGATGTTTATGAACTCCGCTAAGTGTCTTTAGCATTGTATTTACTGATATAAGTGTTTTCATATCGTGACTGTTTTATTCATGACCCTCAGCATTGTCTTGACCGCGGAAGTGACTTCGCCCCTGCTCTTTGACCTTTAAAGGCGTGTCATCTATCGCGCCGTCAAATCTTGTACCGAATGGGAACTGCTCGTAATGACCCATGTATATACATATACATAGATACACGTATGAGGACACTACAAGGTTTTCGGTTTAATATGGACTGTTTGGGGTGTTTACAGTTATATCGATTGGGGGTGGATTTTGATGCGATACTCATTACGTCATCATTTTTAATAACGTAACACCGGGCCTGTAATCCCCGAAGGGTTAGTCAGAGTAGAGCAGTGCTCCCACGTTTCTCCTGTTAAGCTTTTAATAATTTGTTTTATAAATTAAATGATATCATAATACATACATTTCGTTAACAAACTATCTGATAGTGTACATTAAATGTGAGGTAAGAATTAGCTAACATATTATAGCATTTATTTGTTTGTTTGTTTAACTAATCTCTGTACTCGTAGTTATATAATATTAAACAGACAAAATTATTATTTCATGAAAATTTGATATTACGTACATAAGAAGTTCAAATAATTCATATTTTAGATTCTAGCAACATAAATGATTGTAATAGCGTCTATTGATTTAATGTAAAGTTAAAATTATAGTAAAGTTAAATGTAAATTATCATATTTCGAACTCTATTTTGAAACCTACATACTGCTTCATATACATGTAAATTTCAGGAATAAACTATTTTACTACACCTTCACATGTACAGACATGTTACTAAGTAATAGAACAATTTATAAACGTTCAAAAAAAATCCAATAACAATTGTTCACACGAAAACTATAAATAGTTTGCGACTTTCCACTTTCCAGAAGCGGAAGTAACTTTATTCGGCCTTGCTCCTTGACCTTTGTGCGCGTGTCGTTTATCGCCCCATCAAATCTGAAGTCGAGCGAGAATTCTGCGAAACTACATATCAACAAAACATCTATGGGATAATGTGACGATGACGTCCCAACGTTGGTGGCATTCCAACGTCTCGAAACTTCATTGCTTGCTATATTATCTGCTGCTATTATAATCATTATCACCTTGTAACATGACTGATGATCGAGAGGTCCTAAGTTCGTTCTCTGAGTCGGATACCATTAGATTTTTCAACTTGAAATTTCTAGTAATGGCTCTGAGTAGATGTGTATGCAAAGAAAAAATACTTAATGAGAAAAAAAATTAAGCCAATGTTACAGGAAAATTAATGGAATAGTGGAATTGTAAATCAAGATATTTAACATTAATTAATTACCGTCTGATATTGAGAGACTCAATGGAGATTGCACTGCAATGTGGGTAACTGCGCACAAAAATAAAATATTCAATGACTATGAAGTTCTTGGCGTTAATTAATCAAACAATGACGCCTCAAGTTCAAACTCGTTAGGGATTTCAAAGGCAACATTATGTAAATTATATCCGGAGAGCCGCTTAAATTGCAGGTTCGTTGCTTCGTAAATGAAGTTTCATTATCTTATTACAAATGTGGATTACAATCCAAATGTAACATCTAAGTCAGTTGCGGTGTGTTTTTGTTGCGTCTTAAGATTCTTTAAAGCTTTTTATGTTTCATTACAAGGTGCTTACGTAAGGTTGTTTAGAGTTACATCGTTCGAGAATATTGGTTTCACACAGCTTACACAGCAGTGATAGCCTAGTAGTTAAGAAATCAGCCCCTCAATACGGGGGTGCTGGGTTCAAATTCATGGCGCCTACCTCTTTACAAAGTGTGTTTTAAAATTTAAATATCACTTGCTAACGGTGAAGGAAAACATCGTGAGGAAACTGCACACCTTAGAATTTATAATTAAATAAATTCTAAGGTGTGTGAAGTCTGCCAACCCGCACTTGGCCAGTGTGGCAGACTACGGCCTTAACTCTCTCAATATAAGAGGAGACCTATATTTCAACAGTGGAATTATAATGGGTCGATTACACAGCTTACACACATCCCCAACGCCTGCAGAATATTGCGAAGCTGTATGTTACATACGAAGTTTCCTTGGTACATACACAATGTATGTAATGAGTAGTATATATACTGTATTTATAATATGCAGTGTATACATAGCTCACTAGAACAGTACTATACATATGTATCTCCTGATCACTGTAGAGCATATAGCAGTACTATACATATGTATCTCCTGATCACTGTAGAACATATAGCAGATATTACAAGATTAGCTACGGTAAATCTCATAGTAACTTAAATATCAGACCGCATATCTTAAGAACAAAAGATGTTTTTACTATTTTTTCATGTACGTACATTAAATCTCATAGTGTTGTATAAGTATAAACATAGTATTGTATACTCTTATGCTAGTATGAATAAATGAATTAAATTACTAAATATATTGTATTGATTTCCAGGTAAGTGCTGTACAGAATTGGGAATAAATGATTTCTTTTCACGCAAGGTAAGTATTTAACAGGACAAGAACATAAAATATCAATATAGTAATAAACAAAGGATACAAACAAACTTAATATATTTAGTAGGAATAATAGCAAATAAATTGAATATTAATTTAAAACATAACGTTCTCTGCATACAGCTTTGTTTTATTTTGAATTCAGTTAAAAGTACGAGTACATACTGTTATAAGCATTTCTCTTACAGTTAGACAGAAACTAAAGGTTCTATCAGTTTGGTTTCTGTTTGTTATATATACGGTATAATTACACGATAACCCTTAGAACTTGTCCTGTTAAGGAATAGATACAAGTTTTTCTCTTTACTTAGTACACTATAAAGAATATACTTTGAAATGGATTAAACGTTTACATTTTCTAAAATTTCCCAAAACCGGAAACATCGTCAGTTGGGAACGCCAGTTCTTGTTTATTAAGAAATGTTTCATCCAGTTGCCCGGCTCTGGTCAGGCCGGCCGCAGTTACTCAACCGTTAGAGCGTTATAATATAAAAATAAAAAAACGCGAAATAAAAGTTTCAAATTGTATATAAATTTTGAAGGCGGAAGTTTAATCCGAATACCTCTCGGTTTTCACCAAGCATTAAATATGGCGGTTATTGTTGGTGTAATGGTTTTTTTAATCCCCTCGGACGGACCGGGTTTAACGAAAGAGTTATTAACATAGTAATTTACGAGTATTTTTTACCCTTACATAATATTAATCGACTTTAAGAATTTACGTCATATCGATTAAAGATTCTGTTTTTATAATCCCAAACAACTGAACTATGATAGTCCTAAAGCAAACTTGCAACTTAAATGTGGGCAATAACACCCAGGGTTGGAGTTGTAGACCTTTATAAGACTACAGAAAATGTAGAAAAAACAACATAACATACAGATATCATTCCAATAATTTAAATTAAAATAGAATACTATTAATACATTTCATTTGAAAAACCTTAAAGTCAAATATAAAATTTTACGAGGCTTAAAAAATAATTGCCATGTACATGTCTAACTGACGGTTAGTCGCAAAATTTGAGAAATCTACGCGACCTTTTGACTTTTAACGTGGGCCGTGACATACTCGTAAGTTTGGCAACCTATGGTCTTGAACATCTTACTGTTATTTTGAATTAGGCAAACTACAGGCCAGTGGTTAATCCTTTATAAAGTCTAACATCGTGCAATTCATTTCCAAAAATTGTTTTGAAATTTGTAATTTTGTTAATATGCAATTAAATACAGAGCAATAAAATAAAGTTTCTTACAATTGAAATTATTTATTGATTTTCTTAGCACGCATTTCTTAAGACTCCAATAGCTATGCTCTTATTTAGTCGTAAAACGACTGTCGACATTCATAAAATAAATTATATGTACACACCCTTAGTTCAATAAAATGAAAACTTCCATTAACGTTTCCATGGAATTATCAAAACGAATAAAAAAGCCATTTAATCGTCACCGTGCTCCAGCCCGTAATCTATTCCGACTATTCGTCATTAATTACGCGCTCACATAAAACACACATTCAGATTTGTATCTCGTCCGGGAAATCGATTAAGCCGACTGCACAGTGACGTCTTTTTGTCGCGATTTAGCGTCGTGTGCGATTGTTTAACGGATGTCGCAGTAAAATATTAGGGTCGGTGTGCATGGAATACGTGTTTGATATTTCGTTTTATTTTATTATTAAATGTCTCGTAAGTGTTTATTCACATGATTATTATATTATGTTTGTACCGGTTCATCTTATTTTGTTTTGGCAAATAAATCTCACGTAGCTACTCGAGAATTCTAAATATTTGCAAGCAATTTTATGCATCTTATCGTACGTAAAAGAAACTGTCATTTAACAATACGATGTACGGAAAAGTTATACAAAATTTTGTCCATTTATCATAGTTAAATGATTTTTTTATATTAAAATAAATATTTCCTTTCAAACTTCCAATTATAAATTAACCGTATAAACGTGGCTTTTATTTTCAATTGCTTATCATTATTGCTTTTTATATCAATTTATTATAAATACTAGGTATATTTAAAAGAGACTGTTCATTGATATATTCTTTTATAAAGTTGATAATGATATGGCACAATATTGTTTTAAAAAGTTGAAAAATAGCGGTCATTCTTATAATCGAAAATATCACGGTTTTCTACCAAAAACTAACTTTATCTCTTAGAAAAAAACATTTGATAATCTAATGGTATATTTTCCAGCCGCGTATTCTGGACATCCGGAGTTCAAATCGTTGTACCTAAATCTTATAAAATTATATTCGCATCCTTGGGGGTTTACAGGCGAGATGTAACGTATATTGGCTTCCTAGAGTATACATATAAGTATTACGTGCTAGAATAGTAAAAGAGAACATTATTATTAAAACGGTGATCGTAATTTTGTCTTGGACTTCCATATATTGGCTATCTGCATTTGAATATTGCAGACTTTAACCTTATTCTTCTGGTTTTATAACAAAATATCCGTCTAACAATGCACGAATAAGAGGGTTTTTGATGATGCCGATTCGTTTAAAATTCCTTTCGATATATGCCACTTTGTACAGTTCATGAACACAAATAGTGTTTCATAATATATACTTTAACACAACAATACAGTTCCTAACGACGAAATTAAGTGGGACACTTGGAAAATTCATCAGTAGTAAGGAAATATATCACCGGTCTTAACTATGTTATTATACGCTTTCCCAATATATCTTCAATTTTGAATCAGTCTATATCGCGTTCGGATTAAGTCATAAGTACTATAAAAACGTTCAAAATTGTCTACGCATATATATGTTTTTGTAAATCTTAGCAATATTAATTTTAAGCACGTCATTAATAACATAAGTTGCATAAGACTTCAAGACGTAATCATCATTATCATCAGCCTATTTTTGTCCACTGTTGGACATAGGCCTGTTCAATGGCAAGCCACTGAGCCCGATTTTTAGCTCTTTGCATCCAACCATTTCCAACTACTTTGCGTATATCGTCACTTCAGTTAGGTGGAAGTCGTCTTACACTACGTTTGGCAAAACGTAGTCTTCACTCTAGAAAACATTTGCTATAAGGTAATCGTTTTTAATGGCAAACTGTAAAAAACCAATAGCAATAAACCCATTACTTCAACAAACACGCTCCACTCGATTCGATTGTTTTGCGATTATTTTGCCTCCGCGCGTAGTTTTTAACTTTTAAAACGAATTCGCATCGCCTCGATTTATTACGTGTCGTGCCGCGATCGATATGCGAACGTGTTAGAAAGCTCGCCGGGGATAACAGCAAAAGCGAAATATTTGATACGAGTGGTTGTAGTTTGTTTCTATTAAATTTAAAAATCTGCGTTCTATGTTCGAAATATATTGATTACGCAATAAATCTGGCTATACTTTATTGCTGTTGAATAAAAAAAAAAACTGCGTTCGGAATCGAATTATTCACTAATTATGCCAGAGAGGTTAATTAACTTTACTGGTAGCTACTAAAAAAAACTGTTCTAAATTTGAAATGTCTGTTTCTTTGTAATCGAATTGATTTTATTTCATTGATATGGAAGTAAAACAAGTATTTTATATATCCCATTGGTTAGTCGAAGTAAATGTACATATGTAACCTGAACACATAACAGCGTTACAGACCCAATATGATTGGTTTCTTTAGTTTTGGCGCTTTTATTACCCTATCGACGTGATGTCGACGCAATATATGAAAGCATCCATTACATTTGGCTCTTTCATTATATTAAACCTACAACTTAGAAAGTGTTCCAAGGAACATTAAATTTATACCTAAGTTACATATAAAAAGTAGGATAGTTACTTAAATTTCTAAAAGATAAAACTACATGAACGCTGACATCATAGCTAGCTAGAATTCTGAACCATTAGAATGCATGTAGTATAATTCGTTAATGTTTGAATTATTTAAGAACCAATTCTTTTTAATTGTTGAAGGTCTTGCAAGTCCATGTTGTTTCGTTGAGCGATACTGCCTTACATTAACGAAAATAGTACTGCAATTGCAGTGCAAAAGCAGTTAATTGCTGCTTTACCGCTTTAACAAATATTTTTGAAGCACATACTCGTATACCTTAGATAATAGTTTTTGAAAATGTTTTCTCTTAATTGAATCCAAAGTTAATGGATCGATTTGTCAGCAATGGGATCAAAGTATACGATTTTTTTAAATACGCCTCATTTTACACACGTCTCGGGTAACAGTTTTTAAAAACTTTATCTGTCGATTCATCAAGTCAAAATTATTGAACCGAATGAGTCAGCAAAGAACTCAAAACATTCTTAAACCATTTTTTTAATTCTGTGTAAATGTGAGCATATTTGCATATAATAATTAATTGTACTATAGCACAAGTAATTTACAATATCGATCTGTTCCGACCCTTTTATCATTCCATTAAAATCATTTAACATTTTGAATTCTTCGAAAAACTCTTAGTAAAGTCGTGATACAACTGTAATAATTTTGTGTCCGTGTGTGCATCTTTCTTTGTGATACGATTGTAATGATAATATAAGAGTAATGTCACGGAAAATGAGAAAAATATAGAGTAAATTCGATCTTAAACTTTCTTAAACTTTTCTTAAACTTAAACTTAAACGTTTCTACCAAACTCATTCTAGAAAAACAGTAAAGTTAAACGAATAAAAATAATATAAAACGGAAGTTTTAAAGGACCAAACGTCCTCGCTGTCAGGTCGCCAGTTCATTAGCATGCCACGTGGTTCCACTCGATATTGCGGCGATATCCTGATTTATTGCCGTTTGCGCGCCAACACCTGCCGTTAATGGTGAAAAATTGTACGCTTACCGTTCGGTTTATCTAACCTTTAGTTACATGAGGGTCTCATTTATTATTCGACGGTGGAAAATTTGATAATTATCGACATTGTTATTTAAAAAATTCTCTAAATGTGTTAAGTATGCCACCATGTATTTGGCCAACGTGACAGACTAGGGCCTTAACCTTCGCATTATGAGAGGAGACCAACAGTGGAATGATAAAAGAGATAATGAAGACATTATTATTAATAATAATACATTTTAAGTCGCGTCACGATTAAGAGAAATATAGTGAGCCACAACACACAAAAAGTTTAATAAGAAGCGAGAACTAGAACCGTTCCCGAGAAGCGGTAAAGCTGAACACCGGATATTTATTGACACAAATGGCGCGAGGAAAAATAAATCACTCGGCAAAAGCTACAAGAACTTGTTTTCCTATACATTTATTTGTAATTCATTGTTCGTTGTTACGAAAATGCAGCGGAGTTAACTCACACGGTAAGTTAAGGTGATCCAACACAAAAGTCTAAATCTAATTTTGCCTCATACATATATTTGATTTCCTTTCTCTATAAGTTAGGCAGAAACTCTAAGATTTTTCTCTATCTGTGATATGCTATTGGATATTGATTTCACGCCACAATACAATTTTGTAAACATGTATTCTATGAAATTGTCCCTAGTATATTAAAATCACTTTCTTTTTGTATTGAGTTTTAATTCAAATCCATTTACAAAAAATAAAAGGCTTAAAGAAGTAAATCGAATAGAATTGAAACATATGCAAGCATTATACTGGCACACGATGGTGTAAATTATAAAATACTTTAACATGTTATTGATAATTAAGTTTAAACTTTATTTCATTTTGTTACCTTTACTCAATATCTTTTATATAAATACTTGTACAGCAAACTTTAATTCATATCAATACAAACCAAACGAAAAAGGATAAAAGTTAATATTACGTAATGTTAAGCAAATTTAACATGAAAAGTTTATATAACCTAACGTACTCGTATGTTTAACGTAAAAAGATAATATAACAAGGTACATGTGCAATAGGCGATCTTATCACTTCGATATTCTACAGAAACTTTTTCCGGATAAGCTATGTGTATGTCGTAATGAAAAAAACAATTGTATGAATAAAAACTAATTATAGACACAGCCACATAAATATTTATAGCATCGCCAACCGAATATGTACAGATACAGCAACAGGATCCCCACCTATTCTACAAGACGTAAACATAACTAGTGAAACGTGAGAGTGTATTACACTTCTCTGCCGACCCCTGTTCACGGGCTTGATAATACAAAATTGTAATGTAATACGTAAACACGCACAAAAATTAAATATTCGAACAAAATTTAGTAAAACATGTAGCTCCCGTGCTAAGGGTTAAACCAACCCCAAAAATAAACAGGATGAGAGCTAAGCAGAAACAAGCAACCGATCCGTTTACCGTATCTCGTAATCGATAGCAAACGGAAGGGTTGTTTATTGGCAGCTATAAAGGGTTGGAATAAATCAGACGCCAATAGTTCCTAGAGAGGATCAGTCGAGGTGAGCACTATTGGATTTTTAGTGATATAATAGAGAAGAGAAAGAAAAACAGATCGACATTAGTTTTAAATAAAAATGTATACACCTTTACAAAATTATTTCCAAAAACAGTCGATAGTGTAGCATTACTTGGCTAATTTGTGAGCTTGTTGAAATTAGGAATATTATAAGTTATATACATATATTTACCTATTATCATTGTCATCAGCATCATCATCAGCATCATCATCGCCCTATTTCAGCCCACTGCTGGACAGGTCTCACTCAATAAGCGCCATTGCGCCCTGGCCTTGGCTTGGCGCATCCAGCCTCTGGATGCAGCCTTTCGCAGATATATTTACTTATATGTACTTATATAGCATATAACATAACATACAAATACCAAAAACATTTTTTTAAATCCAATTTTTTCCCTGGTTTAATATTACTTATAAATACCTACATGTCAATATGCATCAACCGACTGTTCAATATCAAAACCAGCTAAAGAAGTATGACCTAAATGTATTAAGGAAAGCACCAAAAAACTTTGTTACTGAGCTCTGTGTTCGGTAAAGAGAAACTGCGAAGGCTCTGTAGGTATTAGAAGGTAGGAAATAAATCAGTTGCCAATCGCGCCGCGGCACCGAGCCAGTTTACTGCGAGTTGCGATATCCTTGGATTTACTTGGAAAAGGTTTGTACACACTACATTCAAAGATATTTAAAAAATATATATTCTACGTAACATGACATCAAGCCTATATTTCGAAGTAGGGGTAGGCAGAAAAAAGTAGTACAGTTGCACAATTTACGGAGTTAGCAGCCTACCACGTAATAAGTGATAAGCCTATTGGCATACCAAGCACATTTATCCTAAAATATATTATTTGTTTTGTCACTGTACCCTCCCTTCGGTGTGCAGCATCCAGCTTCTGCGTACAGTCTTACACAGATCATCATTCCGCTTGAATAGATTATGACTAAGAGAAAAGCCCTCATGACATAAGAATAGAGACCAAGGACTTCAATTTATTTTTCATTCATTTGGCATTGTTCATCCTTAATCAACTGTATTGCATTAAATCGTTCTGTAAATTCTGTAGAGTTCATTAAAGACCAGGTGTCACGATTATCAATACGAAGTAATAATCGGTAGGTATCTGTTATCGGTCACTAACTTTTTTCTGAAACGATTGGTCAGTTTGAAAGTAGAAGTGAAGAAATGGCTGTAGTCGCTCTCACAACATATATACACACTTCACCGTCACTTCAATTCTCTACCTACAATTCAACGGCGCCATTTTGAAAACATGACTCCATTTTCATAATTTGATCGTTTGTTCACGTGTCGCTAAATAAGATAAAGGCGCTTATAACATTTTTTCGGTATTCCTCTCGTATCATACATTTTAATGAACTAACAAGAAAAGAAAAGATTTACATTTCTCTCTTGTATATTTGTGTACCAACTGTAGTGTGTATATACAACCATTGTTGTATATTTTGTGTACCAATTGTAGTGTGTATATACCTCAAATAGTTCACATAGTCACGTGATGTTGGCGCCACTGACCGGTGTAAAATGAGTCGCTCAATCACACAGTACATGTTTTCACAGAAAACTTCTTTGATAGAAACGTTTTATCAGTACAGAATAAAACATATAACAAACGTGTTTTATCGTTACACAATAAAATTTATATTAAGTGAGAAGGGAGAGGGAGAGAAAGGACCAGAGTTCGAATTGAAGACAGGAGATAGAATATTTCTGTTACTGACCCTACGATATACATTCATAAATATTAGGTATGCACAATAATATACCTCGTACCATCGTACGCATATCTCGAAGTTTCTATAGACAAAAAATATATTTATATATTACAAAAGTATGTGTCCTACATTTTCATGTTAATATATGTCATTGAGTTGAATAATAGATTTTTGCCAACTCTACATATGTATGGAACAAATATCCTTTATCCAAATATTTTTACCTGTAACTTATGTTCTAAAGCAAACGCACAAACTAAATCATCCATAAATAATCCAATCAAAATATAAAAAGCCAACTATATGCAATCATAGAAAACTGTCTCTACCAACCTTTCAGACAATTTTACGGAAGCCGCAAGGATGGCCAACGCATTCAATAAAAGAACTCTAGTTTTTTTTTATAAAAGCAAACAAACAACAAAACTAATAAAAAACAAAAGAAACAACCAAAAGCAACAAAAAACGAAAAGGAAAGTACAAAGAACAAGTCGACTCTGCTCTGTATTCATGACTTTCAATAAATAAATGTGTCTGGCGTGAGAGAAACAAAGTACCTGCGCTATTTATTTATTCTCAGATTGGTTTTCAATACATTAAAAAGTTCAAACGTCACATTCTCGTCGTATAAATTCTAGTGTTCTACTGTGGTAGTGTAACTGGTGAATCAGCGGAGTGTACTACACTCCATTGTCTGCCCATTCGCGAAAATATAGGCGTGATGTATATACGTATGTATATTCCAGAAGTCTATTCTTATTTCAGCTTTAACAGGAATATTATTAAAAAGAAATCACTATCGAGCATTGATTAATGTAACGAGCAAATGATTAACATTATCAAGTGAGACACTTTCGAAAACTTACAGTAACGATTGGTGTTTTTACTAAAATG
>DWMG01002747.1:0-12772 GCA_018244855.1 Elbella merops
ACTTTCTATGTGTATTTTAATGTGAAAATACTGTTTATTGCTTAGTAACGCAGCATGGTTCCCTCTGCAAGCCTTTTCGCAGTCGGGGGAGACTCCATGGGGGTTGATACCACACCATGCTGCTATATAAATGCGCATTGGTATAGGCTCTTAGTTAATAAAAATTCACTTCTTAAAACTAGCAATCCATATCTGATTGATTGGTTAGCATTGTGTTTTCATTGATTCGTTGCTCGATTTTAAATACCAAATTTAAATATTATATCTAATATAATTTAGGATAAATTAAATATTTATTATACAATCTAATAAGAAAAATTTATTGTTTTATTTTCGATGTAGTTACTCTCTATTCTTATATTAATTAAGGTTCAAAATACCTTAAATGATTTTATTTACTGCATTAAATTATTCATGTGTTCTAAAATTGTTTATTGACAAGAAAAAAAAATAGCTTTTGTGACGTTTCGACATTTTCATAGGTATTCGAATTTTAATTTGAACAATTCTTAATATTGGTGAATTTGATGTGTGTAATAAATTTTCTTTAAAATATTGTGTGACTGAATAATGTTTGTTGAATTGTTTAGTCATTAGCTTTTTACTCCTTGAGCTCGCTTAGTGTACGATCTGGTATATTTGAACTATCGATAAATGTCATTGGTTTTACTCTTAGAAATAGATACGATCTACGATTGGACGCATCTTCGTTTTTATCATTATATGTCCTTGGTGTTGTGTAGCTAAGGTTGTCAACCAAGCAAATAATATAAGAATTATATGATGCAAAAAATATATGTTTGGACAGTACTCACTACTGATTATTTGTGGGAAAAACTTCTTGCATTGTATGTATGCATTGTCACGCAAATTTTCCATAGGGCTAGGCAGAGACTAAGTTACGGTCAGTCGGCTGCAGTACTGCCAAAATTCGATTTCCTATGTACTGTGTTATAAATTTCGGCATCTTCTTAAGCTGACTTTTAACTTCTAAATAGGTAGGTGCATTATTATTTTTACTTTCTTAATAATGTATGTGTCATCATAAAACATACCGCTCCTGATCATTGTTGGCAACCCTACTTGAAATATGCAACCAAACATTGTAATAAATGTTATAGGGTATTTTTGAAGTTCAAATATCTATACCTCTATTATGTAATCAAACTGGTAGATAAATTAAATGTATATATTTAAACGATGCTTTAAAAAAGTAAAATAAAGAAAATAGAAATAAGAGTGCAGCATCCATGTTTAATAATGTGTCAAAGTGCTGGTTCGAATGACCCAAGGAAGAATGAAACGAAACGTAACAAATAACATTCATGGATTATTGATTTATATTTATGGTAAGGAGGTATGTGTTCATATAGAACGAATTGTTGATCTGTGAATATTTTATTGGTAGTTTTTTTTCAACTTAATTAAAATGTAATGTTAACTTGCAGGATCTGACAAAGTAATAGTTTTGTTTACGATCATAATAATAAGTCAATGTTTTTCAAATAGTGTTTTATTTATAGAAATAAATAAATATTGGACAATTTTTCTTTACCTGCAGTTTTAATGTGTGGGTATTACATTTTAATATACACAATGCATATCACAACAGATCATGTTTTATTTTTCAATACATAATCTTATATACATGTATTCTTGGTTATTTATTGTAATTTAATTTTGGACAATATAGACTATGCAAGGAATTACTTGATATTATTATATTTAAATACAATTGTTTACATCCTTACATAAATAAGTCTTAACTAGCCTTCACATTAGTGTCACTCCCAAATAAGCCTCAAATGTCATAAAAAATAGATATGATTGGGGTGAAGGAAATGTAGTGTTAATTCACCTATTTGTAACATCACGAAGCTTCAAGTGATCACACATGAGTATACACGAATAAATAACATGACACTATAACGCTAGATCACCCATTAATGTATATACAGTGTTGAAACATTTAAATATTTTAGGAGGCTTTTTTACAAATTTTAATAGCAACCACATTTTTGTTTGTATCAGTAATACTAATTATTTAATTTATGGTATGGAAATGGAATAAAAAAACTTGTCTAAGTATATTATGTAGAAAATCATTATAGGCCTTTGACTCATATTAGAAACAGGTCCATTTCAAACAAAAGAAAGCTAACATATTGAAATGCTCTGTTTGATACAGACAACAGCTGATGAGTAGTACATTATTTAAATTTTTTTACACCTGTACAAAACAACAGATTATTTAGAAACCTTTCTACTTAAACACATAATTAATACAGTCTGCAGTATCATCTCAGAACAGTGTCAAGGTTGAAATTGGCATAACAAGAAAATTCATTGGCCAAATTGTTTCTGTGATTGGGTTTGAATCCACACATCTTCAAATCCAGGAGTTTCTCCACATTATCTGACATGACGGAGCCGGTGCACACTACAATCTTGTCTTTAGCTAAAAACTTTATAGTCTGTGATGTTTTCTCAATACACTCTTTGGAAAGGAATGGTGGGTCGGCCACTACTAGGTCATAGAAATATTGTGACTCCGCTGGCAACTTTTCTGGTGAATTATAGTCATAGAATATGAAGTCGGGTGCATGTACTTCAAATCTCCTATCGTATTCTAGTAGTGAAACTGAAAAAGAAGATTATTATTATGTTACTGTGCAGATGTACAGCTCATGTTATGGGTTTGAATACACAAATGAAAAAAAATTCATGTTATATATGTATGTAAGTTTTACATATATTGAAGAGTACCATCACCACTACTATTTCTACTGTAAAGAAGTTGTTATAAGAACAATCACTCTCCACTAGGGTAGATGGCAGTCCATTCCTATACCAGAGGAAACCATTCCAGTACTTATGACCAGGAACAGAACTATGGGCAACCTCTAATTCATAGTATAAATATTACATAGTTTTAATTACACTCATACTAACTACAACAAAATGAACTAATATTACTATTTACACCCTTTACTGCCATCATATTAACAGTTAAATGTTTTATAATGCCATCATATCCTTGTAGGGTAGGCAGAGAACACTAAGTGCTAATTATCTATGTAGGTCTGATGTGCTTTTTCTACATTCATCACTATCTTAGTAAATCCCTAGGTTTTATACACTTGAGCAAACTGCCAGTATTTGACCAGTTAATACCAACTTGGATTATTATTTTTCATTACTATTAACCAAAATGACTGAAACACACATAGACTCATTCTATATAAAATCCTATATCTACAAGTCCTATTCAAGGTTGGTTTTAGATATCCATGAGAAATAGCAGCCACTTACAGCTTGATAGTTACTTTGTTCAGATAAAAATAAATTACCTGTAGCTCTGTTTCCAATCTGTCTCTTGACTGGCACAAACAAAGTGGGACAAGAGATGAGAGCAACTTTGCCACCATCTGGCACTGCAGCATCTATGACCCTCACCAGAGAGTGCACAGTGGGTTCATCATACCAAAATTGACTTAATTGCTGAAATTTATGTTTTTTTTCACAATTTATGTCACAAACGAAAACTGTGATATTTAAAATGATTATGATAATAAATGCTATATTTTTCATACGATAATGAATGCTTTATCTAATATATAAAATTCTTGTGTCCCAGTATTCTCTTGTCACGTGAACTCCATAGAAATGGCTCGAACGATTCTCATAAAATTTTGTGAGCAAAATTGAGTAAGTCTGAGAATCGGCCAACATCTATTTTTCATACCCCTAAATAGTGATCCACTTCTTAATTTTTTTTAGACAATATTTTTTGTTTTTATTTTTTTATCAAACAGCATTCAAAAACAAATACAACCCTAAATTTTGAATCTGACAATCAACCCTTATTTTTTAATAGCCAAATTGTGGCTGTCTGTATACATTTTAATGTGGTTTTCGTTAACAGATAGAGGTTCAAGAGGAAGCTTTATTATGTGATGTCCTAAAAACACATTTTTGTGTGCTAACATTGCTAACACTATCATTAAAATGGAAATTTTAACAGATAGCAAAGATTTAAAAATGTGAGGGCAAAGAAACAGATTGTTAGGTGGTATAAAGTTCACCAGGTCAGCTAGTTTTTTATATAAAAATTGTCAATTTGCCTAAATACCATATTGCAGCTTAGATATTATAACTAATGGATTGTTAGCACAGAATAGATGACATGTACCATCACAGTCTATATTTCTCTATTTCCTCCAAAAGTTATAAGGAACGATGATAAACCATTATTTGTCCAGTTATGACAGATTCATTGGACCAATGGTTAGTTAACCTGACTGTAGAACTAGACTGGGGGCTCAATTCCCATCTGGGACAGATTTTTGTATGATGAGTTTACCAATGTTTTTATTGTTTGGCAGTAAAAATATGTATTTAGGTAGGTAGTTAGATGTATACATATTAATGTTAAGGAGGTGTGTGATTACCATAGTGCAGGCTTTGCCTTGATAGCTGTGTATGAAGTTGTTACTATTCTTTTTAGTACTATTAGAACATATTAAGTTCAGTAGACTTGATGCTCTTCAATTACATAGAACTGATATTGAGTGACCTTAACTAATAACAAGGTTTCACGATTAATTGCTCAAATTATATGAAAGTTATATTTTTCCTGAAAGTACTAAGGTACTAACCCAATTTTCTTCAAATAGTATATTTTCCTTTAATTTATTATCAGCCTCTAATTTATCTAAGACCTCTTGTCTTTTCTGTTGTTCTGCATAGTATTCCTGTAAGGCTGCGAAAGTTTCAGCCGTTAGGGTTGGGACGTCTTCGTCGTCATCCATCATCAACCTGAAGCCCAATAAATTGTCCGAATATAAAGTTGGGTAATTTAATCTCAATCATGGGTTAACTTAGTATTTAAAAACACCATATAAGTAAAGATAAAAAGGCAACCTATACTTCGACGATATGACAGTTACAGCTTAAAATAGGTTAGTTGGATATCATGAGGCATGGACGATACATACGGCACAGAAAAGTGAAAATTAAAATGGACTCTCCGGTCCTTAACTTGTTATTTGTGTTCAAAAGGCTATAAAAACGATCATCTCGAACTTTCAGGTAATTATTAAGCAATTTTTGCATAAATTTTCAATAGAAAAAACCAATTGTAAACACCAACATATGGCGAATATACTCGGTTTGACATTTTAAAACTGTCATTTAGGTACATGTCAAAACAGTATTTTCGTTTTTGATATGTGTCCGCAGATTAAAATTACTCAGCCGCGAATTGATATTATTTATATATTTTTACAGAGTAGAATGGACTTTTCAAATCTAAAGATATTACTATTGCATAATCATCCGGAATATTTGAAAGCATGCTGTAACATGATAAACGAAGAATGGCCGAGGAGTGAAACGGCCAGAATGATGTCATTACAAGCCTCTTGCGACATGTTACCAACAAGTTTAATATTGGTCCAAGATGGAACATTATTAGGACATTGCAAATTAACTCCGATACCAGCAATACCAACCAGTTGCTTTATAGAAACTGTAGTTATAAGCAAAAAGATGCGAGGAAAAAGATTGGGTACTTTTCTTATGAAACAAGTCGAAGATTATTGCAAAAATGTACTAAAATTAAAAATGGTACATCTATCGACTAAAGGACAGGAGAATTTTTATGCTAAATTAGGATATGAACAGTGTGCACCTGTGTCTATTTATGGAAACAATTTAACCAGTCTTAAATCACCTACTCCAATTCAAAGCGAGAGTTTTTCGCAACTACAAAGTATTGCTAACAATGGCGCACAACCACCTCCACCCCCACCGATGCCAACCACCATTAGTAATACTGCAACTACACTTAAGACGAGCAAAACTTTTATGTTCAAAATTTTAAAATAATGATATGAAGTGTTTATCGCCATACCTAAGGAAACAATAAAGTTGACCATTTCGGTTATATGTTTTATTTATATTTTATAGGTTTTTATTGTTTATGGGAGGTAGTAAAATAAAGAATTAATAGTACGTCTAATAGTTTTATTTGTATTATAAATTAGAATTAAGATCAAATTAAAACATGGCTTTTTGGATGAACTTCGTGGCGCGTTCTTGGATGTTTTCTACGTGGTCGCCGATCTTCTCCTCCACCTCTATCCATTTTTTATACAGAATTTTCATTTTGCGAGCTGGTAAATTTTGTGACGTCATTCGTTCCATGACTTGCCTGGAAACAAATAATCACACCACTAAGATTACAATATTTATTCTTATTTTATTATTAATCATCTAATTATTACAAAATGCATTTATATAAAAAAAGGCTAGAGGTAATGCAAGGCTGGTATCACCTAACGTGCGCAATGTCGCCACACTTGGTGAGCATGTCGACGTACACGGCGCACACGTCCACGCGCTGCGGGTACAGGGCCAGCACGCGCTCGAACAGCGCCTCCGCGCGCTCACGCTCGCCTACGCCGCGCTCCAGCTGCGCGAACTGCACTAGCAGTGAGATGTCTGCGACGGTACAAACGATCCATTAATTTACACCGCACCAGCAAAGTTTTGTGAACATTTGCAGCGATACAGCGGTACGATGAACGCCATCCAGTCACTCGTCATATACCTGCGCTCATGTATGAAGCATGATTTTGCATCGACGTTAGTAGATATACAGCAGCGATACTGCCGGAACGAAAGCCGCCATGGACGACCTCCCTTAGCTATATTTGTCACGATTAAGACAGTGTGTTTGTCTATACCTTAAGAGAAACAATATTGATTATCTATTATTGTTATACTCACGTTCCTTCCTGTCCAACGCAGTTAGACCTTTCTGCATGACTTGCCGCGCCTTGTCCCTGAGCC
Organism: Elbella merops; assembly: GCA_018244855.1. NCBI lineage: Eukaryota > Metazoa > Arthropoda > Insecta > Lepidoptera > Hesperiidae > Elbella > Elbella merops. The sequence continues at coordinate 6,856 of DWMG01002747.1, forward strand.
CTAGCTTGTAACAGGCAGCACCGCACAACTTGTAAACTTCCTCCTGCCGCCGGTACCGCCTCAGCATCAGGTCCACCAATGTCGTCAGTTCCTGCTGCTTTCCAGTATCCACAAAAATGTCCAGAAGTTTGGAGTGCACTTTGAACGTATCGTTCATCTGTAACGCTTCTTCCAAAGTCTTTTGTTGCGATTCCTGTGGGGTGGATGGAGTAATATACAGTATAAATAGACGAATATAACTTTTTACATGGATAAATGATTTATGAACAATTGATACTGCTACGTAGCTATGCTTGTTTAATGTGTTATGGGCGCGATGGTATTATAGTTAGTTTGCTGCGAAGACTTGATTTTCACTTAAATGCGCGTTTGTATTTGCCAGGTTTGAGGGCGTGACCTACACACGCTATATATTCCAAAAAATTTAAGGACAGAAAAATGAATTTTGCTTCGTCCACTTAAGTTTCACCATAAAGTAATTTACGTTATTTTCCGCCGGTAATACTTACGAGTAATACATGTAAGCAGTTTATATACATGGTTAAGATAAGGTATAAAAAAGTTGATCGATGTTTCTGGAATATTCGATGATAAATGGTATATATGAACAGGTTTGTACCAATATAAAAATACTCACTTTAGTCCCGAACCGGTTCTCCAGGTTAAGCAACGCCAGCCACACGTTCAGCTTTTCCTCTTCTTCACGGAATGATATGGTCCTCAAAGCTTTCCGAGCCACAGCACGCGCCTTCTCTATCTCTGTTGCCTAGAGGAATATCCAGTATTTTTTAAAATCACTTCACTTAACAAAGGGGGTATTAAATCCCAAGCCATCAAGTCTATCACCATAAGACATTTGGAACAAAATACACAGTTAGTTTATTTCTTCTTGTACTTTTATCTACTTACTTTTGCTTGTATGAATTTACAAAGGGGAAAATGAATCCTTGGAGGCTTTTTATATCGGTCAAGCTTCAGTGATGGCGAGAGATTGTGGTGGATGTGCACTAATACAAAAACGATTATAAAAGATTTAAGAAATGGAAAGATAAGGGTAATCAATGCACATTTTGTGATACTTAAAGGGTTTATTGATGATAAAGATGATCATGATCTATTGTATCAATTAAAATGTAAAGATCTGGTATTTAAATTTGTGATCCAATGAGAGTGTGATGGACAAAATAAGAATGTTGTTTCATTGTAGTCTGTATTTGACATCCTAATTAGTTATTTACCTGCAGATGGAACGCCATGTAGGCTATCCACAACTGGCTGGAGTCAGGGGTTGCTAACAGGGCACGCTCAAATTGATCACTGGAACGCGGCTCTGCTTCATTCTCTATGGCTTTGCGTTCCATCTCTCTTATCCTCTCCTCTTCTTCACGGACCTTGGCCACCTTCTCCGCTGCGGTTAGCTTCTTCCTTTTCTTCTTCGGTTTTTCTTCCTCCTGATAATTTTAAGTAATTTATTTTTCCTTATATTGTCAGTATAGGCATAAATTTTAGGAGACATGGTTTTAGGTTGACATTATTCCTAATGGATATCGCAAGTCTTACTTGCCATTATAAGATTCAAAGCCATTCGAAAAGAAACTCTTACTAGTACAACACTGAATGTGTTACTATTCTGGAGAATTTAACAGTCTTACAAAAACAACCAAAATAAAAAAATGTTCTATTGGTGTTGATTTAAGAATTGTCAGGAAGAAAATCGTCTGAGGGACTGTTACATCGTCAAGCTCTTAAAAGGGAATATTACTTACAATACAGTGTACATATTTTGAATGTAATCCAATGTGTATTGTATTAATTAAGTGGACCAATAATATAAGCATACACAAAAATGTGTATATATTCGTTAACGTTCATTTTTTCGGGATATTTAAATTACGTACCTCATCTTCGCTGCTACTAGTTTCTTCTTTTTGCGCAACCTTTTTATCAACCTTGGCTGACCAGAACTCCTTAGCGCTAGGCACTTCTAGAGCCGGTTTCAGATCCTCGACCACTTTTATATTCTTCGATTTATTCTTCAAAACTTTATTTTCGTCTTTCGACAGTTTTTTGGTAGCCTTTTCTTCGTCTTCTTTAGCTTTTTCTTCATCTTCTATTTCTTCTTCCTCTGTTTCTACCTCAGAAATTTTACGTTTCTTCTGTTTTATACAATCCTTATCTTGCTCAAAACCAAGTTCTTTTAACTTCTCTTGAGCTACTTTTAAGGCTGCAAGTAATTTTTTTACTCTTTCTTGGACTACCAATATTTCCATGTGCATGGCGGTGTGAAATTTTTTATTTTTAGGATTCAATCCTCTGTCTTCTAAAGAAACAATTTTCTTGTTTATGGTGTCTATACGTTTAGTGCGAGCGTTCACAGCTTTAAGGATTGAAACAACTCGTTTCTTGTACTGCTTTCCTGTTTTGCAATCGGACATATCGATCAGCCCCAAGTCTTGTGGGGTTAACATGTGGTCACTTTCTTCGTAGAAATCGGTTTCGATAGCATCACTCTCTTCTGTCACTGGGTAATGTTCTACCGTTTCTACTTCTGTTTCCTTATGTTCTTTATTTTTCTTATCTTTCTTTTTCTTCTTTTTTACCTCTTTAAGCTGATCCGCATCTTCAATATCTGCCTCATTATCGTCGTTTTGTAATACTTCTAACTGTTGTTTCTTTGGCTTTTTCTTTTTCTTAGTTGATGCCTCAGATTGAACGTGTCTGTCTTCTATTACATCTTCCTTTGTTTCTATTGATTCATTCCTAAGATCATTTTTCTTCTTTTTTTTAGATTTTTTTACATTGACTTCAGGCTCTTCTAGGTTCGAATCTACAGTTTTTCTTTTTTTCTTTTTAGGTGTATCAGTATCTGTAGTTTTATCTGAAGCATCCGATGTCTTCTTTTTCTTTTTAGCTACACCATTACCTTCAGAACTCTGTGTTTGGCCGGAGCTCTCGTTACCATCATTAGACTTTTTTCTTTTTGAACGTTTCTCCCAATTTTCCTAGAAAATTAAGATTCTAATAGATTAAAAACTCTTGTTTTAATAATAACCAATGAATATAATTTAAAACAAAAAACACGAAACTTAATGTGGAATAACCAATATTATTTCGCTGTATACAAATATATATGTAATGTAAATAAAATTAGATACAGCGTAAACTAAATTAAATCGAGACAAATATTCTAAAGATGTATCTTGATTTTTATATTTAAACGCACTGATGGTGTAAACGGTGCTGTGGTGAGGCTCCCGGACATCTTCTGCTTCTCTGCATCCACTCGCAGTATTGTGCAATTAACCTGCAATATTATTTTTTCATCATCATTATAAACCTGTTTAAGACCACTGCTAGATATAAATCTCTGCTGAGGGGTTTTTGCCCATAACACTGGATGTGCAGGTTAAGGACTGCAAAGTACGGCTTCTCGCACGGCCTACACTACTGCCCTAGGCAGCCAAGGCATTTGGCTGTGCTTAGACAGGAGGCGACATATCGTGATCTGCCAGCACCGGGTTTAGACACCTCTTTGGAGACTGGTCGCTCGGATGGGGTAGGAAAATGTATACTTTCTCCGCCTCGACACGCATATTATTATTATTCCTTAACAATACGGCATTACTCAAAATTCCACATAGTAATGTTTTAGTTGTTAATGAACATATATGTTACACACACATGGGGTATATATATGTATATGTCCCAGCACGAATACATGACAATGTAACACTAGTCTGTACCACCTTATATGAGTAATGCAGATTGATCATTGATTTGTGTGTGTATATATATATATATAATATCGATATGTGATTTCCCTTTATATCACTTTTATCATTATTATATGGCTATTAAATTCAAGCGTTGTTCATTGTCAAAATTGTTTAAAAAGTGTACCGCATTGGTGGTACTTAATAAAGAGCCCCTTATTATATTGAGGGTACTATACAGAAGGAAGATAAATCTGCATTACTCATATAAGGTGGTACAGACTAGAGTGTTACATTATCATGTAATCGTCCAGGGACATGCTTGTATTGTGATGTGCGCGTGTATAATGATATGCATGTGCGACGAAGTTTATTTCAATAGTAAAACATTGTCATGCCCATATTTTTTGCGTTAAAATAGTTGTATTTGTATTTATTTGACGACATGTGTGCGGTGACGTACATGGGCGTTGACGTGAGTGGGCGCTGACGTGCATGGGCGTTGACGTGTAAGTGTAATGACGTCGTCGCGCTTCGACGCAGTCGGTACTCACGATCTGTCCGAGGTGAAAGGCGTCCGCGAGCGCGGCGTCCCGCGCGGCGGCGAAGCGGCGCGACACGTACGCCGTCACGTTGTTGAAGAACGACACGAGCAGGTAGTCCTTGATTTGCTGACAATTGCATAAGAAAACATTGAACCATATTGTACAATTCATCTACTTAGACCATTTTTACGAAATCTGATATTGTATATGTATACTCATGACAATAGGCTCACCACCTATTCCATGGGAAGTAAGCGTAAATGGTGGAACGTGCCTACCCCTTCGGGGATTGCAGGCGTGAAGTTACGTTATGTTTATAAACACGATTTTTATTAACATATTAATGATATGTGATATTGTATTACCATATTCGTTTCAACTTCTCGACATTACGGTTTCCTGAAAACCGGAAAATAGCGCATGCAAGCGATGAGGTTGGATACATGTGTGGGATATTTCATCGTTACGTTCTGTGCATTACTTTCCTTACATTATTTATCAGCCACAAATAACGATCTAAATAGATATATTGTGTTTCCTTACTCCAATAACTCCAACATAACTTTTCCCCACTGTAGCATCCTCATAGTTTTTCAAGATCTCCAAGTCGGGAGACAGGAGTGTGGGCTTCAGTGTCAAGAACAGCGTCTTCCTGTCCGGGTTTACTGATAACACCCGCGCCTTCACTTCTTGACCCACCTAAGTATGAAAACAAAAGGTTAAATAATTAAATAACATTATCTCCCATCATTCTAGCCTGCCTCGATGGTCAAGTGGTTGCAAGCGCATTTTAATTTAGATAATTTCGATTTTTTTTAATTTAGAATTTCTTGTAGTGACTCGGAGTCTGGATTTGTGCCCAGTGTACGGCAAGAGGCTTACACTCTAATCCTTTGGACGCAAACGTAACAGTTACGTTTACGGTAAACAAGAGAGTGTATTACGTTAAGTTTAACATTATTCTCCCCAATTATTAATCACTACACATTATTTAAAGATTTTTCTGGGTCCCCACCTCAAACCAACTGATTTAATGATCGATTTTAGTCTGAATGAGATATACGTACGTATATTGAACTGTATTCTTATAATAATACAATCGTAAAATTGTGTTTTATAATACGTAATTAACTATATATTATATTGTTTATGTTCATGATTAACGTTTTTGTCTATATTATTGTCTCTGGTCTTTCTAGCTGTAAGAATGTACTATGCAGTATGTAGGTACTGTGTATAAAAATGACTAACATATGAGTAAGTGTTTATACTGGAATCGTATACTAGAACCTCAAAAATCTATGTACAAAATCAAAATATTTTTACCTTGAACTTCTTTTTGGACAGCTTGGAGTTGCTGGCCTTCTTTGGGTCTATGTATACCCCAGAGTCGGTCATGTGCGCTTGTGGGACATATCCTGATGACAAAAACTTTTTTAGGAATGATTTATTTCATTCTTCGGGGATTACAGGCGTGAAGTTACACTTTTGGACATGAATTTCCTCTTAGAATGAGGGTCTCATAGTTTCAACAGTGATATACTAAGATTTGTTTCTAATTATTTTAATTATAGTTTGAATATCTATAATTTTCTACTAGATAGAACAGACTGATGGTCTCACCATATGGTGCATACGACACTAACAAAGAACCAAGTG
>DWMG01002748.1:0-12769 GCA_018244855.1 Elbella merops
ATGCCCATGCCACACGCTCCCAGGTCGCCTAACCCCAGGATACGCTCGCCATCCGTCACCACGATAGCCCGCACGTCAGTCTCGGGCCTGTAGGGTTGTTGCCAGTTGTTGTAATTATATTTCATGACAGGTTATTTTAATACGTGTGCATTATATTGTTCAATGTATAGTCATGTAATATAGTCAGGTGGGTAATATGGTCACTTTGTAACGATGAAGGAAACGTATTTAAAAGAAACCTTCACTCTGCAGCTTTTCATAGTATTCTCTAAGAGGTGCGAAATTTGCACTTGGCAGACTACGGCTTTCATTAACCCTTCACATGCTGAAAGAAAACTATGTGAAAGATTTCAAAAATAGAAGAGGTAATAATGGTTAAAATAATGACCAGATGTCAATATTGTTTAAAGTAATAAACATTGGCACACATTTATCAAATATTACCTATCCAATAAAAGCAAACACGAACGCGGAAAAAAATGTATTCAAAAATATGGAGATATTCCAAATACAAACCCACATATTCACGGTCCCAATTTTGCCATGTAATATTTCATCATAGAATTTTATGTGATGACGTAGCCCAAGGTTGTATTCGGTGTAGGAAATTTGCCGGCCGGTTATAAACGAAGTTATGAGTCATAACGGAATATTGAAAGCCAAATGACTTAGGAAAATACGTAACTCAGTGACTTGACAGTTCCTGAACGAACGCAGAAATACGTGTGTGTTACTGATATACAAGTTACAACTAAACTTTACAGAAGATAGCAATTAACGGTGCTGCCAAATATTACAGTTAAATATATCTTATTTTCTGCTGTCAAATCATGTACAAAATATGAGAATGGATTCTATGATTTATCGATACGTTGCTTATGAAAATATGAGACCACTTAAGCGGGGACAACAAAAAATATTAAAAAAAAACCAACAATACGAACATAAGATCTGATAGTTTCATGTTTACCTGTCTTCCAGTCAGTGAATATGTACGCATTTTCGGAATAGAATCCAAACATCACTCACCAGTTCTTCAGAATATCATAGACGTGTCCCTTGTCGTGGATGGTGATGAAGAGGCCGCGCGGGCGGCGGTACACTAGCCCGTACTTCTGGCACGCGAGGCCCACCGTCGGCGTGTACACGATCGGCATCATTTCCGCCACGTTCTCGCCAATGAAACGGTAGAACAGGTGCTCGTTGCGATCCTGACAGATTTACCGTTAATTATAAATCGCACAACGCTAATATTATAAATGCAATCGTAGCTAATAGGCAGCTGGAGGTTTAACTCACATCTTTCTCCTAAGTTTATGATATTAATGAAAGCAACCCTGGATTATGACCCTGATAAACATACATATGTAGATCACACAGCCGTAAGTGGAAATATCCCAAGATTTTTAAGTTTTGAATTACATATTTCGAGCGATCAAGGTTGATTTTATAGCCTGTAGCTCATTAATGATCACGCCATTGATAACCGTAACAATGTTATACAAATATTATTAAAACAATCCGCGTTGTTTATATGTATGTACAGAAGGATAACAAGAATTACGTATGTTTACCACCAACCATATCAATTACCAGGCACATTTATCGCGTGAACTGTAATTGATCACAATAAATATCATCATCGTCAGCCTCTAGATTTCCACCGCTGGACATAGACCTCTCCTGATCGGCGCCACTCCTTCCGGTCCTGGACCTTCCGAATCCAGCAGTTTTCCGCTGTCTTTTTCAGGTCGTCAGACTATCTGGTAGGAGGGCGACCTACGCTCCTTTTACCAGACGTGGTCGCCACTCGATGACCTTTCTTCCCCAACAGTTGTCGGTCACATAAATATTAATAACAAATAATTAAAACTCATTGCCATTACAAGTAACATTGCGCCTATAACACTATGACTTAAACACTGTCGATAGCAAAAACGAGCAATGTATGTCAAACACATTATTAAATACAACAGTAAAAAATCTGTTTCTCATTCGGAGTAAAAGGTGTAATGGTATAAGTAGATCTGGCTGAATCATTTCTAACTTTAGGTAGATATAACCTAAACAGATTAAATATTATTTGAGTACGTAGTTTCTACGCTTCGTGATTCTGGGTGTTCCAATGTACACAGGTTATTTGTACCAAGTAAACACGGCGACAACATGAGTGTAAACAGAACCATCTGAAACAGTTACGCAATATTATCGTTATTTAGTGTAAATAAAGTTTTTAGTACCTTTCGTCATGATATTCGGCAAAATGGCATACTTTGATCACTATCGACAACGTTCTATTAGCAAGAAATTTGAAGAAAACAGTTCACAAATTGTTTGCAACCATTGTAAATCAATAGATAATATTACATTAATAAAATTACGAAGACACTAGATTAAATATCAGAGAAGACCATTACATTATTCCTTCGTGTAAGTCTAGTGTATTTGTTAAATTTTCAAAAGCTTATTATTGCAGTTTATACTCATATTGTCTATTGTATTAAATGAGAATGTTCAGACACATTACGAAATAGGTTTCCTGCCAGTTTCAAACTAAGCGCAAACTATTTTCCTGTAGCATTTTAATTTTATTAAAGCGAGTAGGAAGGAAGCTATGATTCTATTCTAAACAATGTTTTTGCAAACCTACCAGCACCGTCCTAAGATGATAGTAATTACATTACCCTTTGTGTACATAGTATCTCTCGCAATACATACATTAAACATAATTTTCAGTCTTAATATACACATGTGTATACATTAAAGAATTTTAAGTCATCATATCCCTCACGACACTGACAATGTGCAACTTATTCTGCTAAATATTAAAGCAACGCATACATAGCTACTGCACACAAGCTTGCAACACCAGAAGCAACACACGTGCTACATATAAAAAAAATTTTAAATAAGGATTATTACAATCGGGCTATCAGTTATTGTTGAAATAAAAATAAAAAAAATTATCGACTCATTATAATTCCACTGTTGGAATATGAGTCTCCTCTCATATTGACATGGTTAAGGCTATAGTCTGCCACGCTGGCCAAGTGCGGGTTGGCAGACTTCACAAATCTTAGAAAATATTTTTTTTTTATAAATTCTAAGGTGTGCAGGTTTCCTCACGATATTTTCCTTCACCGTTGGCAAGCGATATTTAAATTTAGAACGCACTTTTTGTAAAGAGGTGCGCGCCATGGATTTGAAAGTACATACGTACCTATATATTATGTACCTATATAGTGAATATTATTCTACAATACTTACAAGCAACCCCATAAGATAGATGTATTTATTGAGTGGGTTCTCGTAACGGTCGATGGACAGCTTGCAGAGCTCGACCTGCTCCTCTTGGCTCTTGACCCTGGCTGGAAGCAGGCCGTGGATCCCCAGCGCTTGCCGCTCTTCGATGGAGAAGGCCATGCCCTGAGAAGTTGGAAAAAAAATCATAATGTCTTAATTAATCAATTGCTAATTATGAGGACATGGTCAATATTATAAAGTGAAATACTTTGAAATTATGACTTTTTTCATATCTATATGTATATCATATCTATACTATTATCCATTATATATCAATATCACATATTATGTAGTCCCCTTCTAACAGGAGACCCGCGTCCAAAACTCAAACGTTAAAAGAATTGATGAGAGTAATAATTATGATAATATGTTGATAACGTCTGTATCTATATTTTACACGGCAAATACTTCTGTTAAATATTTTGCATGTTGAAGTGACATCACAAGAATAAAAATGCTTTTATTCTGCATGCATGCATAATACGTGAATGTACCCGTGAACTTGAATATGTATTCAAATTTAATTAACATGTTAATTAATTTGTACTAATAGAACAAATAAATCAACAATACAACGTGAAATGTGTTCACAGCGTATAGAAATCGTGTAAAAACTAAATTGTCTTGTATCATGTATGAGATACAGTAGAGACTCGAGTAACCGGACTAATTGTCGTTAGGTATTAGAATATACGAAAATCCGAATAATCGAACGTATGAAGAAAAAAGATTTTGTACATATTATAGCATTAAACATAATGTTAGCTAATTATTAAAAACAACAAAAAAATAAATAAAATTAATAACAAAAATCAATATTTATAAAAAAAATACTTTGAGGTGACATATTTTTCTTAGGTTACTAAAATACTGCAACCTTAAAGTTATTTGACCGGGGTTGGCAGTCCGAATAATCGCGAATCCGTGTATCTGAGGGCCGGATAATTGTTTCCACTATATTATATGTAATATCTATTGCCTATATGATTATGTTATCGAGGTTATTAAGATTCATTGAATATATGTTCACAGCAATAATTTATGGCTCATATATAATTGGAACACCTTGATGGTGCAGCGAGAATGAGTGCGAAACCTTCCGCAAGCTGGAACAGCTGACAGTCAGCTGCTCGCGTGGCGCGTGGGACGAGGGCGCTCGTGCCCAGGCGACCTCAGGCTTGAAGATCATTTTTATATCTCACGACTATGACACGACTTACGACTTTGTGTATGGTTCTTATAAGTCCAATAATACGACTGACAAATATATTGAGTTAATATGAGCTAATATAAATGTATTTGAGATATATAGATATATATAATGTAATAATATAGATGTATATGAGTTAATATAAATGTATTTTAATATAATTATACTAGTGTTTGAAAAGTTTCTATTAAAAATCCCACTGTTTTAAACTGAAGATATTTTTGTCATCTATACATATAATAAAACTGTAACTGATCTGTAAAAAATCATAATGGGAGGCCTTTATGTATGAAGAGAACCCAAAATATTATTTTTTCATTTTGTCTGTATGTCTGTATATTTGTGCACTCTAATCTTAGAAATGGCTCATCTGATTTGAACGCAGTTTTTAGGATTATATTGTGATGGGCTTCACTTAACATTGTGTTTTTTTTTCTTTTAAATCGGTTGACAAATAACGAAGTTACGTTAATTTATGTCAGTCATCACGTGTAGGTTAGGTTAGCCCGTACGAAGTCGTAGGCACAGCTAGTTCTTAATATGTTTATTGTTATAGAGAAGTGCGTAACAGTATTTGAACGCACCAAAACAGGAATTCATTACTGATATCAAAACTACAGTACGAGGGCATCACTCCTGAACATATTATTTTAGCATATTACCATTCATTCCCTGTGTATAGTCATACATTTTAAATTCTACATATAACTTACGTTTCATTGCAGAGGCTGATTTGATACTAAAACCCTTTTCGTGACGATGTCAAAAGTTGATGGAATATTAAAAAATATACATACATATATATAGAATAAGCAAATTTAAAATAAAATAAGAGAATAAACGAAGCAATTGAAGAACTTAGATGATATATTATATTTATACACTTAGTATACATGTAGATGAATTCTTAGAATACTTTATAAATTTTCTGACACATAGTGCAACAACATTGCAAGTCGTAATGTCCTCGTTACTACGTCGCGTCGTGAAGAAAGAATGCGCGTCAAACACTTATCAATCATTCTATACGCAGTGCTAACGAGTAACTATATTTTTACGGGGCGGACACAATTCGAACTTGAAATATACATTTATGATATACAAAGACATTATTCTCGGATAATGTTATAGACTTACAAATAAAAGGTATTTAATCCTTAACACACCTGACCTATTTTTAGATAATTAGCGCGTCTAGTATTTCTCAAATGAATTGTTTTGTGTGGAGTCAAACTAATGAACATAGTAAAAAAAATTACAATTTATTGACGGGCTGATGATGTATGTATGTAATTTGTGACACGTGTGCTAAAAACATATAGACCTTTCGATGGTTAAATATCGTCCTGTTTCAATTTATGTAGAATTAATACTGTTGCTAAACATCTCTTAAAGTCTTAAAAACAAGAGGTATTAGCGTCAATAAGGTAAATGTACATGAATAATACATGTTATGATAAAACACTTGGTTCAACACATTGGTACAAGGATATCTTTAGGACACATATTCCTGAGAATTTACATTTTGCTAGCGTAATAAATATATCACATGGCCTATCCCATGGTGTGATGTTTAACATGACCAGTGAATTATGGGAGTGTATACTTCTCTGCCCACCCCTTCGGTGAAATACAGTCGCAGTGTTATGTAATAAATATACGTATTTTATATATAGCGTAAATACGATGAAAATCGAGTCTAATTCGATTATATAATAGAACCCAGCTCTCCGGTGGGGCAGGGGGAAGGTAATTCAAATTTATTTCGAATATTGAGTTCCGTAATAACTACCCTCGCAAACTGTTTTTGTAAGCAAATTGCTTTCAACACTCAGTCGGTAAAGTTAAATCGTCCTCCCATCCCCCACTCCAACTCCTCTCACTTCCACCATTCCCGCCACTTACTAACTACTCCCAGTTACCCCACTACTCCCAGGCCCCCACTACTCCCAGTCCCCCCACTCACTCCACTTCCCTGTCTGTATCGTTCGTTATATTTATTTATCTCTCGACAGTTTTCGCTAAATCCCGCGATTTATCGGATAATGCACGGGTTTATGGTGAGCTGAATATCGTAATGGGTTTTGCCAAAGTGCTAATGTATCCATTAACCGGTTATGTTCAGTTTTATAACGGAGTTTTATGACTTCAGTTAGCTATTATAGGGTAGTGTTGAAGTATTTTATATTTTTATTAATATAATTTAAATAGTACTTTTTCAATTACAGGTCCATTGAACCCATTTTTATTTCATTGACAATCCTTATTTTAAGTTTAGAATATTTTACCATTTTCTTCATATTTTGAATTCTCTTAGGAAATAAGCCGGAATGAATAATAGCCGATTCCGGTGTTAAAACAACACATAACGTAATGGTATATAGCGCCCGTAAGTGCATTGACTAGTGTACTTAATTGCTGAGCCGGAAGTAGTCATTTCGAACTGACTACTTCCGGCTCAGCAATTAGGCCACATAGGAAAAATATTTGCGTGGTAGACTCAGATCTTGGTTATATGGCTGTGGCTAAAATTATCTGTATAATTATGTATGTATAGACACGAATACATGTGTAGTTCATCGGCTGGCTGGTTCATAGCCCAGACTCTACTAAGTATGCGATTAGTTGGCCATTGGTAAGTTGTTTTGAAATATCAGTAGTGTTCTTATTAAGTAGCGGACGAATTAAAAAAAGTACTGTATTCAAATCAGGAACGTGTAATATGATCCACGGTGACACATTCGTTTGTTAACAGACAATACATTTTAACGGTTTAAAGATAACACGATAAGAATAAAAACGATGCCAACATATCGTGACCATTATCCATCTGCGCTTATCAGGTTTCGTCACTAAATATCAACTGAACGAGCTTACATATTATATTCGTAATGCTTAATATAATATCTGAAGCTTAATACAATAAGGGGTTTACCCTTTTGCTATGAGAGGAGACTCTTATCCAACAGTGGAAAGATAAACAACATAATGACGATCATGATATTAGTTCAGGAACAGAAACTTCCGAATTTTTTTTATATTACTAAACTTGGAGCCATTAGTGATTTAGTACATCTACTTAAAGTTTACACGAAGTACGAGTAAGAGTGCAGGAAGTTAAATTTTATATTTAAAATTTTATATAGTGCCAAATCTACCGACATCAATACAATGGTACTGTCATTGGATTGACGTACGCTGCCAACGTCTAACACACAATTATAATCTGTGGCCAAACAGTAGCACATAATGGACATATACAAGATAGACATAGGAATCTTTAAATTTTTATTTAAGTACTACAATTTTAATTTATAGAACAGTATACCCTTCGACATAGAAATCTTAATGGCATTCATATTTAATGATTTGATGAATTACGGTCCCCCGTTTCACCACTAGTACAACCGTTATATATAAGTCCTACAATTTTCATTATTACTACGACGCACCACACGCCACAGCTGGGGGCTCGCCTCTGACGCGACATTATGCCAACGAACACAATTTACATACAGTCTACGTCGAAACCGTGTCACGTTCGTAATACAGTATTTGAATTGTGAGTTTTGTTAGGCCAATATATTTTGCTTTTGAACGTATTCTTTCACGAGCATTTTATTATTATACTATTAAACATAACTATTATATTTAATGCATTCTAATAACAGTGATAAGATTTCGCGCTGCTACGAAATGAAATGGAAATAACGAGGGAAAAATTATCCAATTAAAAAATTTGTTGGTAACGTATTTGATAGACTGGGTAGGTATTACGTTTTATTATGTCATACAAGTAGGATTAAGTAGGAAGCGATGAGAATAGACCACTGTGGGGCAAAAATATATGCATTTAGCCATAATCTTCATGGTCGTCTACATAAGTATATATCCCATTCCCAATATACTAAGTTGAAATAAATAGTGAACTCGACTGACACATTTTTAACGGTAGTTTACGTCATATAAAACCAAGAAAATGAGATTATAATATAATTGCACGTTATTTATTGTAGTAGCAACATTGGGGATACAGGAACTATTATGTAGTGTTGCCATACATAAATACTCATTGGACGAGGACAGAGAACTAGTTCCGAGAACAAATGCCGATCGTAACGAATCCAAGCCAGTGCTGACCGGAAGTTATGACCGGAACTTGTGCTGTTCATACAATTGATGGTAATTGTATTTCTAGGTAGCTACCTACTGCATATTTGTTTCAAGAACTTCGATGAAATGTCTCGAGAATATGCAATTTGTTGTTTCTTATCATTAAAGAGCCCAGCCTGCCTTTTACTTTCATTTGATTTCGTTTAAAGACAGTAAATCTATAACGTGATATTCATTTATTAACACTTATTGCAAGGTTCGAGAGTTACATATGGCATAATGCTATGTATTATTGTAATAATATTATAATCATTTTGCCTTAAAAAATATAAAAGCGCACACCAAACTGCCCATTTAATCATAAATTTATTTGCTGGATTATTTAAGCATCCAAATTTTCCAATCAAAAAAATAAAGTTCTTGCGGATACAGTAAAACAAATGCAACAAATTCTCGCGGATATTTTTAAATCTGGCATAAATCAATCAGTTCGTGAAGTTCAAGAATAAATCGGAGCCGCACAAATCAATTGGTACCTAAGATTGTTGTCAGTTTGAATATCAACCGGTTTTTTCTAGTCGCAACCTAAGACAGTCAGTTGATCAGTTTGAATTTTAGCTGGTTTTTTTCCAGTCGTGGAGCGTGCACATCTATAAATATAATGAAATATAGACAAACCAACCCGCGAGTCGGGTGATGCCAAGCAATCCGGAACCGCGAACATCTCCCGCCGGGGCGTCAGCTGCCACCAATCTCGTTCCATTACAATTCAAATTTACCACTTCTTACTTTAAACCACAATATTTCATTCAATTAATCCATTAACACTATAAAATGTATTATATCACCAACACAAACACCGATATTGGCAATATTATATTTCGTTCACTGAAATTAATTATACATATGTAGTTTGAAAATCGAACATCTTTTAACAACTGGAATAGTAATTATTATTTTATGATATATGACAACGATCATTTATAATATCTGAACAGAAGAAAAACGACTCTTTATACAGACAATTCCAACTTTGTAAAGTTACAAGTATAAATATCAAATACGAGCAAGTATTCGAACGTGTAAACAAGCAGGTGTAATCACTGCCCTATATAATTTAAGATAACAGTTTAAATTACGACAATCACGCTCAAAGAGATAAAATCAAAAACACTTCCTAAGCGAACGTCGTAATGTGAGTTTCTGTTAATGATCGTACCTGCGCGCCTGCAATGACACTTGGGACGGAAAATAATGAGTTATTTCGTGAACGCAACTACTGCTTCCCGTACCTCGGGTGACTGAAAGTGGGTGAGGTTGTGTACGAAGAAACTAGTTTTGGTATGAATTAATAATAATTATGCAATGCGGCCAGCGCCGCTTGTTGTTTTGAATCGATACGTTGAAGCCTTTCATTCAGTTGCAATTGCAACCTGTTTTGTTTTTCACACTGCGTATTAAGGATTTTTACTCCAATATTGTCCAACGAGAAGTCCCTTCAACAGCCACAAAAGCAATGGTAGCTTATTGTTAACGGTAATTTTTTTTGCCTCCTATGACGCGATGCCTGTTTTCAAATCTCCATAGGGGGTCAAAGATTTAAACCTTTTTATTACAAGAAGAAACCCGTATGCAGGGGTGAAATAGTGAAATAATAAAAGGGTTAATGATGGCGCTGTAGAACATATTGAAGACAAACAAAAATGTCGTTTACACATACATGGGTGCTAACATTTGTACAGAGAAATATAATTTACATAAAAGTGATTTCTAATATTTACCGATGACTAATGTAATGGCATTTGTTAGTACGTTCTGTGAAAATCATAAATTTAATCGCAGTAATGGGAGCATATTATACATAGATCACACATATGTATGTAAATGATATTAAAAATGAATATGACTAATGCTTAGAGTAGAATCACCTTGTTACAAGCTATGGTCGTTTAACCGGCAAATTGACGGACATAATATTACAGGGTGTATAGATTGGCAAGAGACAGGCTAGCTTCTGTAATGTCGTTGGCAGCCTTCGTTTTTTAACAACTGCCCGAAGCAATGGTAACATTGCATACGTATATACTCAATAAAGTGAGATAAAATGTACAAAAAACCTCGCAACGTACTTAGAAAATAAAACTTTAATTATAATAACATTAAATTCGTCAGTATTTAAACTGTACGTCCAAATTAAAGGTAAAATACAAAACTACGATATATTTTATCATTTGTAAACAATTAATGTATTTCTCAAACATTTAATATATAAAACTATAAGATTAAACAACTTTAGAATTTTATAAAATAGATCTATGTATGAAAATAATTAGAGGCATTGGAATGGCGACCATAAACGGGTCTATGATATGATGTTAAATACTCATACATATTGTTTTTAGATATTAGCTGCTAAGAAACGAATTCTCGAGCAGAAAGAGAAACGAATATTGTAATTGTCTTTGTATGTAGTTGTATTGTCTACGAATGGAATAATAGAGGCTGATGTCACGATGACGACAATGAAGATGACAATGATGACGGTGACGAGAATGATGAGGCTCAACTTTAATCAATAAAAATCGTTGGCTAGCGAATTAACTACCGATCCCCCCAAATCGGCTTGTAAACAATGATATTGCATAAATAAGGGATTTTTAAAAGATTTTACATATTGTTAGACACAATGAAGGTCATTTCGTCAGCCGTGAGCACGAATTACGACCTAAATGCAATAGAATTATCAAGAGTTTTAATCTATAAAGAGTTTCTATAAATATATGCCACGTTACATGCGTGCTTAGGAAAACCATGACAGTTCTTTAACACAGTTATTTATTTATTATTGTCATATCGCCAGGTCGTTTTGCAGCGTAGGCAGAGGACATCAAATGCCCAATATCAATCTTTATGTGGTATGTTTAATACCAGTACTTATTTAGGAAGAAATATATGAAACAATGATCAGTTTAAGTTGACATAATATTGGAAATGAAAGAATAGTAGAAATCGCATCAAAACACATTTTAACAAATATTTATTAGTTTAAACCATAGAAAGAGACGTAGGCT
This sequence comes from Elbella merops, assembly GCA_018244855.1. NCBI lineage: Eukaryota > Metazoa > Arthropoda > Insecta > Lepidoptera > Hesperiidae > Elbella > Elbella merops. The sequence continues at coordinate 11,698 of DWMG01002748.1, forward strand.
ATGTTACAATAGGTACTTATAAATCAAATCCTAAAAAGTACGTGAAGCATTAAAGATTAGATGCGAAATTATAAAGGGAACACTAACCAATATGGTATAAATATATCAATTTACCAATGATTTTGATGCTTTCGATCTCCAACCCGCATGCCTAGCGTGGAGATTACGGGCATAAACCCCCTTTTGGGGAGGCCTATGTCCAGCAGTGGAGTGAGATATGCTGATGATGATTGGTGCGCACTAAATTAGCTTAGAAATGCATTACCGTAAGAGTTATTGGAACTTATCGGTAACTTTACAACCCTGTTTATTTTCCCCTCATAGTAGCGAGCATAGTAGTGTTTCAAATTGAGTTTTCAATAGTTATACCCAACTTAACTAAATAAACGTAGGCTAACAGGTGAAAAAGATTATTGTTTGTAATTCTGCGAACCGGGAAATTGGATTCAGCGCATGTCAGTCTCAATTTATTTGTATGGGTTTTAGCATTAAATATTAGATGTATCCAATAGTTTTCAGTACAGTTTATTAAGTAAAGAAAATCTTCCCACTCACATCCAGTCAGTGGGTTAGACTAAGACCAAGTTACCTTGACACTTTTCGTTCTTCGCCCGTGCCAAAAAGCAGGACCAGAAAAGGGCAGATGTAAAAAAACAAGACCTTGGAATCTAGTTTTAAAAAGTATTAGTAGATATCAGTTAAAATTTTAATAAAGCTATAGATATGTAAGCTACTTGTACAAAGGAGATTTATCATCAGCTCAATTTAAAAAAATAACTAGAACTAGTAGCTTGGAAATTTGACGCAACACGTGAGCATCTAGAACATTCCAAGCCCATTCACTCGTAAAACATCCGACCAATTATAACTTTACTAAGATAGACAATTAGGTAGTTTAATGATATGTTTCTTTTGAGCCAAAAAAACAGTTTTCCGAGATCCATTCTTAACATGTCCCCCGTAGCACAGAAGTCCCGGTACGTTCCCAACGCGGCCGAAACAAGCGCATAATTACAGAGATCACATTTACGAATGTAAATGCGTCGACTGTACGTCGTAAATCATGTTGCGG
>DWMG01002749.1:0-12768 GCA_018244855.1 Elbella merops
TATATATACATATATATATATATGACCTAAGTGTACATAAGACTAAAGTAATCCTAAGACCGATATGACCTAAATGTAGCTTGAAATATGGTTTTGCAATATACAGCCCAGATGTATACGAGAATTATTGAAGAAATATGAACGAGAACAAAATTACGTAAAGCACCTACCTATATAAACAAAAAAGCGGTAAATCCAAAACCTCGCAAATCCTCTAAATCCTTGAGGTGAGTCTCAGGAAAGTCTGTTAGGAAAAATTTGTTTAACTTGAGTTGAAAAGGGGCAGATGCCTTAAGCAAAAGTAAAAGATTTGAGGGACAGTAACGGAAGAATACGACCTACAAAATTCCATTTGTAACAGTTATCTCGCAATTACAAATTTTAGAATAAATACAAAGCAATGGTCGTTAACAGTCTCATTATCCTAGATATAATACGAGTATTTCAAATATATTAAACACGAGCAATATTTCACATACCAATCAACGTTTCAAAATATATATTTTCATTTGCCGATTATCGAATTATCTACAAAATACAATACGCAACAACCTCTGGATAGTAATGAATCGAAAATTCTCTACAGTTGCATTCATAAAAACATGCCACAATAAAACATAACATAAAAAGCGTGAGGGAATGACGGAAATTCAGAAAGTACGTAGAGTAATGCTCATTGGCGCTGGAAGTTGGAAAGTTTTTATTCGTGCTGCACCAGATACACCTCGTTCGAGCTTAAATTAAGATGCGCGTTAAGCTGGAGTGGATGAAACAAGCCCGGGAAGCAGTTTTAAGTGCACATAAAGCGGGTTAGTCGACGTCGCGCGACCAGCCAACGGGTAATTCAAGATCTTGTTCTTTTTAACGAGTCGCCAGCCCACAATATTTCATGTATAAATAAAAACTGGACAGTACCGTCTATTCCATTTTTTATAAGAGCTGATGTTTTCTCTGTAAACTAACCGGGATTTTAAATTTAATATTGTATAAAATTTTCATCTTAACGCTTAATAGCTTGTCAATTAGTATTCTCATTATATGTACCATTTGAGTATCATTCAACCATCTACTTTTAAAGAGGACACATATCAATGAAGGATCTTATGCTCATGTACCTACATTAATCTGTTCATTGACATTGTCCATTCCCCTCAGTAATCCGACACGTCAAGATTCTAATGTCCTTTGACATTTATTGCAGGTTTGAGAGCCTTAAATTATTGCAGCAGTCGTTTCAATAAAACAAAAGAGTCAGATAGTACAAAAGTCTTGAACGCATTAGATTTTTCGCATCATGTATTGCAAATGCCCGGAAAGTAGCCTTATAATCTTCGTTCAGCTAAATGGACTCGGTTTGGCTCAAGCCCAGAACGGGTCCAAGTCTAAAAGGTGAACAAAATTATGCAAATTATCATACTCTTTGTTGTGTTCCCTAATGCTACTTACCGTATATTTATTTACAACAATGTAATAGACCAGTCATTTTGGGTCTGAAGCCATTATTATTTGGATAATTTACACATAACCTGAAAGCTGGGGATAGCTTACTGAACAACAGAGATAAGCCTGGATTTATCTCCACATGGATGGCGGTAAGGTGTTTAGGAATATGCCTCTTTGAACCCTACTTTTATTTTGGTATTAATTCGCAATATCGTGTCAAAGAGAGGCAGAATATTAAGCTTGAGATTTCTATTAGATACTTGCCGATGGCTAGAAATCTTTAAAACGGACATAGGTGTATAAAGTGATGAATGTACTTTAAATCTGTAAGCATAAAGATAATTGGCACTTGATGCTTTCTGCCTACCCTGTAAGGCACCAAAACGATACCTACCGACCTGTTTAAGAATAACAGTATTAATAATTCCCATTATTTAAACAAAATACTCGTATATTTATGCACGTTACCTGAAAATGAAACATCTTCTAATAAACAACAATAAACGTAGCACGTATAATATTTCTAAGTGAAAATTTACACATAGCATGTATGTATAATATGTATAATATCTCATTAATATATTTTACATAACATCATACCCGTAATCCCCGAAAGGGTAGGCAGAGGAGTGTAGTATACTCTCACGTTGCATCATTAAGTTTACGTCCCATGGAATAGTGGTGGAATGAAATATGAAATTGCGAAAAATGTTAAAACAAGATGCATTTCATGACCGTAGATAAAAAGTCATTATAATGATGTAACTTTAATTAGAGTAAAAGGAAACCGTAATCACAGCCTCGGCCCAATCTGGGTGAGGATAATTAACTAATCTTTCTCTATCCATCTTAATCGCCTGTACATACAAAACGCAATAGACATTTCTGAAGTTCAAGCCCCAGAGGATAGAGTTCCTACACTCAATCTTATTGAAGGCGATCAATTCATCTCACCCCATCTTCCGACATCTCAACACCGTACTTGGTTTTAGCGTCGATGTTGTTTGCTCGTGTTTCCATTGATGTTTGCTCGTACTCCATTGATGTTTTGATTTCACGTGTGGTATGACCCATGACAAGTCGCCCATTTAGATCCTAATATTAATAACGGAGATATTAATATAATAACGGAGCATTAACCTAAAAACATTGAATACTTGTAATAATAGTCATTGTTATGTAGCTTAAATAATCAACATTTTGTTAATTAAAAGACGATGCACAATAATATGCAATTTCTATAAGAAATATTGCTATGCAATTTGATGTATAATCGAAGTAAAATATTATTTGGAAAAGAACAAGTACAACAAGAGAGCGTCTATTTTAAATATCATCCTTAATTGGGTGAAGATTGCGAAATAATTTCTAACTAGAACATCAACCGCGACACTCAGCGCCGACGTTAAAATAAAATGGCGCTCTCGCAAACACGGCCACAACTTTACGACGAGCCGGTTCGACTTTATGTTACTATATTAAATCATAATTCGATACCGTAAAATATGTCAAAAATGTACGAATCCTGGTAAAAGCAGTCTGCAAACAAATGGAGCGTGGATGTGCGGAATACGTACACTTCAATTCACAAACGAGTGAAGATCCGCGCGCACTCATATGCGGTGCTCGAAACCTCCAATTGCATCTAACAAAAACAAACACAAGTGCAGAAACGAGCGTTGCCTTTGTGTGGAATCCGTCTTGCCAGGTGAAGAAAGCTAAACAATGGGCTACAGTCTAACACTGCGGCTCGAGCCCCTAAAGTCGACTGAGCGAGACAATGGCAACGCGAATATGGGCTCAAGAGAACCGTTCTTGTCTTGTTACCACTGGCTTTATTGTTAGTTTTATGAAGGAACTTCAGGCACCCTTTACGCGAACTTTTTTACACTACACAACACAATCTCAATTTTTTATGTGGGCCACTGAATTACTAACTTTAGCTGAAAATATGTTTCTAGACTGAAATAAAATGTTGTAGACAATGTTATGTGACTTATATTCAAGAATTCATTACAAATGAGAAATAAAATTTTATTGATTGTGTTAAAGATGTCATTAGGTAATGAATGCAACAATAATTTATATATGGGATTCGATTTGTATTGTCGTTACAGAGGAGTACAGGGACTGATCAAACCGTAGTTACACAATGGAAAGGGAATGTATCTGGCCGTTTAGCAAACATGGGACTTGCGTACAATGGACTAAATCAACTGTTTGCGATCGCCTAGAGGATACACTTTTGTAATTAGACTCACGCTATACGAGCTGTACCGACTTGGAAATGAAGAGTCAGTTCATTCACGAACTCATTTTGGAAATACATTGATATATAACAGTACACACAAAATTATAGCAGATCATATTATAGCAACTTGATTAAGTATGTCTAAAATTAGTATTAAATGAGTGTAAGATGCTAAAAATAAATTACAATATAAGAATAACAATTCTAAAAAACAAATTAAATATAAAGGTCACCTACAAATACGGACATGTACATAAAAAATCAAAAATATTAAATTAAGCAGAACAACTAATAAAGCACACTGAACAGCAATTAATGTCATTAGTATTGATTAAATTATTTACAAAACTACTGACTAATATTAACTGGTGATAATACTAAAATAATTAAACTGTTAGTACACATTGCTGCAATTAGTATTGGTAGGACTATTGCTTAATAATAATTGGTGAGGATACTATATATACAATTTAGTAATACTACTATTCAATTAAACTGTTAGTACACATTACTGCGATAAGTACAGGCAGGACTGTTGTTTTGTGTTTATTGTTAGGGTACTGAATGATTCGTTCGGTAATACTAAAATATAATATAGTAATGGATTAAACTGTTAGCACACATTAGTCCAGTTAGTATAAGTTAGTGTGTATTCAAAGTTTCAATTAATTCCTAAACGCTCCGCGCGCCTAGCCTATTGATTGTTAAATAAGCTGTTAAAAGTTCGAACGAGAGTCGATTGTTGAAACAATCACGCGATCAAACTGGTTTCAGTCTATGTACAATTACAACGTAAACAGTTGTTATGTGAACGAATGATACTCGTGTTTACATCGCGCCTTAAGTCTATAAACATTTATCAAACGTAACATCACGCAGTAATCCCTGAAGAGGTAAGAGTATAGTACACTGAGGTTCACAGACACAAGTTTCACCAGTTATATTCAGGTCCCACGGCTAAATAGGCCCGAGGTGAGCCTATTGCCGTACACCGGGCACAAATCCAGACCCCGAGCCACTACTAGGAATGTCAAGTAAGAAAAACCCAATAGTAACCGACACGCAGATCGATCTCAGGCTCTCTCGATCAGCAGTCGCGCTTGCAACCGCTAGACTAACAAGGCAGTCACTTATAAAGGCAATTATCACTTGAACAATAAATGTAATATATACTAGGCTTTTGTGACATCCAATTAAGGGATAATAAAGATAAAGATAGTAAGAATAGATAGTAAGAAAGATAAAGATAGTAAAGGAAGCATTCCGTTGTAATTATAAATTTAGGACTGATGAGGTCTGGAAGTGAGAAAGAAATAAGGAAATGAAAGCCTAGAAGTTGAGGCCTAGAATATATGTGTAGAAATTGTTGAAAACAATATTATAGCGCCAAAAGTAGGCAACCCATATAAATATAATCACGACTGACTGTAACTGTATTTATGTTAACGGTATTGATTAATGTACTCGTACATACATATGATCCAATTTTAATCGATTACTTTAACACTTATCAATAAATATGTTTCCAGAATGTTCTTTAGCACGGAATATTTCGTTACATTCGAAATGACCTTGCTATTTATCAAATTTTAGGGAAAATGACCCGGATAGAGATATTTACCGAAATATAATAAAATATAGTAAAAATACGATTGTATTTTTATTAAGTAACTGAGATTATTGTCTTCCTTAAATTGTTGTGAGTACGTTTATTATTGTTGCCGTCTTATCTTAAGAAAAAAAAACACGTTACTCGTTAAATGAATGGTGAAAAATATATTTTTAAACAAAATTATTCCAAGCGTATAAGGAAAATCCGTGTTCGCGGAAACATTTCTTTTCCTATTAACATTTAAGCTTGACTGATACCATTGGTAACCGCAAATATAATTACATGAACTCAAATATAAATAGTTGTTACGAGTCTAACATATCAGCATTTAGATATTTAGTAGCACATAAGAAAACTCAGTATGATTCGCCGTGTATTGTGAGCGGTAGGGATGTGTCAGTATCAAAACCATTTTAATGTCAAGTATAAAATATAATCTGTTATGATCGTAAATGACATTAAATGGTATATAACAAAATCGACATCTACTCGTGTCTTATATAAATCCCACACTTTCCAAAAAAACATTCCAACACCCGACTAATTCCTTAGTACAACCAAACTTTTTAACACGTGTAAAAGTAAACATTCTGAAAAAACAATAATAATGTTTATTACTATATCGTCACGCCAGGTACCATAATGGCTAGCCAGAGAGCATCGAGAGCTAAATATGAAAGAAAACAAGATAATATGTATTAAACATCAATAATATTGGGGATAATAATTAGAAATTAGAAAAGACTAGTTTTTAATACAAGCATCCCTACTAACTCGACGTTACGTATCTAAGCTTTAGTAGAATTTCCGCGACGCAGCACAAACTTAACAAGGCTTTTAGATTGACGCCTCTTCACAAGCTATCGGAATACGAGATGGATTTTATCGTTCTTGCAGAAATTACACCTGTGCTTTGCTATGAAGATATTTTCATCATACAAAGAACCGAACGTACGTTATACAATATTTCATAATTCTGTAGAAAATTTAAAAACAAGTTTAAAATAAGAACTTGAACACATACATAAAAAGTACACTATTTCAAATATAAATTAAACATAAAATCTCAATTAAAATATCTAAGGAGTTTATATTTATTAAGTAATCATTGATAGCATTATGTAATTGTTTGGCGGTTTTTTATTAAGTAGGTACGGCTTGTTTACTGTTTTTTTATAATTTGTCATTACTGTCTGCAGAAAATATTAAAAATCGTGCATTATTAAGCCCTTGATTGAAGTAAAGGAAACACGTATTTTTTCCAATACTCGTATCTGGATCATAACAATTCGTCTTCGTAGAAATATTCGATTATTATTCGATCAGTTTTAATATCTTACATAAATCAACATATCAAACACGCATAGACATATAAACGATCTCTTTGTTCATTCATTTATTGCGATATAAAATATAGAATCCATCCTAAATTTGTTTTTAAATTTTTTTTCAGAAATTTCTTTCGTCTCGTTCCTGCAAAGTGTACATAAATCTGTAAGTCCAGATCTTTCTTGCGCCATTGACACAAAAGGAAAAAACAATTTACCTGAAAAAAAATCAGAAATCTTGCATAAGCACATTAATAATAATTAAATATTAAAATAGTATTACTTTGGTTACATTACATAATTATTGGCCAGGAATTACCTTCAAGCTGACGTGCCATTAGCTCTGAGACTCAAAGCCCATACCTAAATAAAATAAAAGTACCTTAGATTCAATTAGTAGTAGGTACCTTATCTTAACATTTCAGTGCTTTTCAGGTTACTGTGCTTTAATTACCAATTTATGCACGCACTCGTTACAAAACCTATCCGTTAGCCAAACAGCATTTACGTACCTGCCTATAATTCCGAAGAGGTGGGCAGAGGCGTGTAGTACACCCACACGTTTCACAAATTACCTTTTTACTTCCCACTATTAAATTAGTGGTGAACCCATTGCCATGCAACGGGCACAAATCCAGATTCATACTAAAAATTTCAAAATGGAAAAATCCAATTGTACCCGACCTAGGGATCGAATCCCGGACCTCGCGATCGATAATCACGCTTGCAAACATGCAACTAACGAGACAAGCAATATGACTTCATGGAAATACATACATAGCAGCGATTGACAAGCAAAATATGTCGTGGTATAAAACATTAAACATACAATAAAATGTCCCATTTTACACGGAACATTTGTACGACGACATCATGTTAACCTGGTGACCATCAGCCTACAGCATGGAATCGGATTACAATTGCTTTAATTTCCTAGAAACTAGATTGGTATATCTACAACGTGTATATGTATATACTCACAGAGAACCGGCAAAATATACATTATGGCGTATATTGGCTTTGTGCAAGTGATATGTAGAGAGCAATAGCGGCTATTAGTTAGCTGAATGTTGCGATTAACCAACGCAATGATGTAATCAGCCATGACTAATAGATTCTGTCGTGACCCTCCGCAGCCGAAGATCTCTCTCTGGACAGATTTGCACATCCTCATTAAGCAATTAGTATATTGATAAGTGTCTGTCCTGTTAATTATGTCGGTAATTTACGTTTCTACGTCATCAAAATAAATCAACATTAAGTTATCACTTGGTGGAATATGCATGTAGTTCTATGAAAATGTTCCTATAAAGGTTTTATCTGAAACTAATAAAACTCACTTTGTGTTATTACTGTATTACTAGCTCAACTTAACAACTACGAAATAACCTTCCATAGAGTAGGTGGTCATAGTATAAAATGCGACTATTAGTATTTAGAAAAATACTAGCAATTATACAATAAACTACGCCGGGCGCGGGGGGGCCTAAACAAACTGGTACAATAATCATGTTATTATAGGGAATTGACTTAATTAGTTTGGACATAAATCTTTAGATATTTGCTTATTATGGTTTTCTAATGCTAGGTTGCTTGTGCTCAGTCGTCACGCTAGAAGGGGAACAAAAGTGGGCATAATAACCACAGCGAACTGCCAAGGAAATGAACACGGCCGTTTATTTACACGACGGTTATTCGATTAAAAATTCAAGCAAACTCGATTACATGAGAAATGAAAAAAAAACATACAGGAATTCTTCAGCCACTACGTACTCATTTTACCGTTTTAATTTTGAACGAAGAAATAATAGAACCGAATCTGCGCTTACGAAAAACACGAAGACAATGGTCGGATAAATTTCCTGCGTCAAAGAATTAAATTGTCATACTTCTTATTTTATTTTATGCTTCCAAATTTATGAATATTGTCATCAGATCTCCACCCATGTAAACACAGATATGACGTATTACTATTTAGCCAAAATTAATTATATTCATTTAAGATATGACAGAACAAAAAGCATTTCTGAATAAAAACTGTTAACAGCGGCTGATGAAATCGTTTTAAGACAAGCACGTATACGTGTCTCGTTAAACATTTAGACTATGTGCTTAGAGGGGTGGAAGTGAAGGAACGCGTCCTGTTTCCACGATGTGGTTGCAAATGAGTAACGCTTCTCAGAAACTCTTATACTTGTAATAATTAGAGATGGTTATGAGTGTGCGTAATTCAAAACTTCAAATGATATTTCCCTTACAATATATAACATTATGCATTAAAATGCTGTTTTTGATAACGGAAACCTGAAGAGGGTTACATTCAAAGTTTAGAACCTCGAATTATTTATTATTCATCGTATTAATAAATCAACTATTTATCTATCTATTGGTTAAAACTTGTTGCGCGAATTCCTAATTAATTCTCATACATTTCTTCATCCTCTTTTTATCTCAATTAGGATTTGAATATAAAAGCATCCAAAATTGTCTGTGGCCTTTATTTAGTGGGCCGAAAACTATCTCTGTACTAAATTGCATATAAAGGATTTATTCAAAATAGTCCTTAATCCAATCAGACAGATGCATTTTTCAGATATAAAAAGCAGACTATGTAGAAGATCGCACGAAAGAAGAAAGCGCGAGTAGAAGATAGGTTGAGAAACTAACAAACACATAATCACATTTTATATTAGTAAGGACCAGGGAATCATTGACAGAGTTTATTAGTAATAATGTTCATTATAATTGACCTATTTATATATGTTCGCAGTGTTATCAGATTTATTTACCTCCCCAAAGACAGTCCCATGCTTCCAAATATCCCAATGACCGGTTGACGACAACAAAATTATTTAGTGAATCATTAATTTTTTGAGTCAAAAACAACCGTGGGATATTTCCACCGTGGTACACGTGAAGCAAATCGTTAACGGTATCGCTAAGGTTTTTTATTTCCCAAGTTCAAAACTTAACTGTGACGAATATCACCCCGCAACTATAGGCGTGCGTGATACCAAAACATAATATGATTTAATAATACCCACATCTAACATTTTGAGTCGAGGTTCCATTTCGATTCCGTCGACCGTGGCATAAAAAACCTTAAATTCCCCATTTGACAAAGCGAAACACACAATATTGGGTATATATTTTTTTGTTTTGCTGACCGTAATGAGAACCATAAAAATACAGCTGTTTAAGGCTGCCGCGTGGGTATTTTTCACGTGGGTTGTTAAATTTAATTATTCTCTATTACTTCATATATATTTAGTGTAGAGCTCGAAGACTTCTGATTTGTTATTCATGTGAAATTCTATTAGGAGAAGTTGGCATACGAATGTGAAGCCATATAATTATACAAAGATAAGAAGACGAGCGAATATTAATTAGTATGGAATGGAAATTGTATATCGGAATATAAAATACCGTATTTCAGTACTCCGGGTCTTTTCATATTTTAATAATGAAAGCGACGAAATCAGATCGGCATACAAATACATAAGCGAGTCCGGCAGAATCACATTATCCTCCAATCCCGTAATTCGATAACTCGATCATGCGAAGCTCTGCCTCTACCCTCCCTTTAATGATTGACGATATCACGCACAAAAGTTTAATTTTCTCCTATTTTCCTTGCTTTTTAAGCTATTCATACTTAACTGTCAAAATACAAATAATAAAGAATTATGTGTGTATATCAAGGCAGCATTGATACCTATATTTGTGGTTTATATTTCGGCCTTCCCTTTACGGTCTCCTGAGTTTTAATTCTGGTACACTTTTCGTCCTTTAAAAAATTATGTGTCCTTTAAAATAAATCATAATAGGCTGTAACCGTAAGAAACCTGCCGTGATGAAGTGTCCACACCTTAGAGCAGACTATGAGTTTAACCCATCTCAGTTTGAGCAGTGCGTCGCTGCGGCGGTCCAATACTGACGTGAATTATCATTAAAATAAAATAAATAATAATCGACCCATTATAATTCCAATGTTGGAATATGGGTCTCCTCTCATATTGAGAGTGTTAAGGCCATAGTCTGCCACGCTGGCCAAGTGCGGGTTGGCAGACGCTGGATATACACTTTGATAATCATCAAAGTCACAATTATCCTTATCATGATTAATATAAACCCCTTTAGCGTGTCGCTGCTGGTCATATGTTCCTTTACAAATACAAGTTTTGAAGGTTTTAAGGGTAGTCTAGGTGTCCTTGCGATATATTCCTACACTGTTTTTGCGAGTATCTTAAAAATAATAATATATTGGGACATCCCCACACACGGACATCTGACCCGAAGGATGCATCAAGAGGGCTTATGTTATAGTAACCAGACGGCACATAAACTAATATATCTATATATTAATACGTGAACCAAAAACTTTGTACCCCTCTTTACGGAAATTGCGCGGACGGAGGAGTATGGAATTTGGCACACTTATAATTTATATAGAGAAGGAGTGCAGAATGCTAAAATGTATGTGTAATATGTATAACAAATACCTTAAATTTGAATTAAATAAACCATTTATTATATACGTTTCCAATGTCAATGTCAGACATGAGGCGGACTGTTATAAAGGTTTATATAAGCGTTGTCTTTGACATCAGAACCTAGACAATGCGCAAACTGATTGTTTTCTGATTTACGATCGAATTTCAATCGCTACTGGGCCACTAGTACCTACACAAAAAAAAATAAACCGAATGTGTACTAAATATGTATGCTTTCTTATCTATGCCAAATGAGCCAGGTCTAACTTGCTGTTAGGTGGTCACAGTAGTTTAGAGACATTTAAGTCCAAGTACAAAACGGTCTGGTATAAAATATACTATATAACGTATATATACCTATCAAACCATTCCTCAGAACCTACATACGTTATAATTCTATATAAGGCTTTCTAATCCGTTTGTAGTTATTTTCCAATCCACGCGGAAGATTTAAAATATCTGAAGTGTTAGTTAATTTAGAGCGTCACGCTCTTATAACAACTTGAGGCTTCTATATGCATTAGAAACAATAACCCCAATTTGGGAACACTGGTCTGTCTGAATAGCACATTTTTCAAGCTAAAGCAAAGTGCTATTGAACCACAGAAATAGGTCCAATGTTATTATGCTGCAGCAGTTCGGAGACAAAGAGAAGCCCACACTAAATCGTTTGTTCGGTGATTACCGAAAACATATGAGGATGCGTTTAATGTGGGCCGAATACGATAAAAGTGACGGGTCGTTACACTGATGACGCCGGTAAACGTACGTTAATGGATGATTAGTAGAATATATAAATTTTCAGTAAATTCCTTTAGAAACACGTTTCTGTCTGGCAGATAGTATTTGTGTCAACACAATGAAGTATATATCTGTATGGATATGTATACGTTCCGAAATTAAAAAGGTTTTCAACAAAGAAAACGTCTCACCTGTACGATATATGTACCTACATACAGTAGTGTCGGTAATATTTTCTAATATTATGAACCAGAACGATGGAACCAAAAAGAGCTATTGATGATGATGACGTTGCTCATATATGTAAACAGCCATTACCTACCCGGTCATTACATGACTTATTGATAAGAAACTCGGAGTGGATATACTCGTGTGTTAAGGTATCCATTTCATACTGTATTTAATACACTGCATATTCTTATAAATTTTATCCCGCTTAGTATAAACTTGCTTATGCAAAACGATAAATCGTACATGTTGTATGACTTACTCGTAGATTTAGTGGTTGTTAGTGCGACTGCTGCTCAAGAGATCTTGAGTCGGGTTCCCGGGTCGGACATAAGTATTATGTGGTGCTTGGGCAAATCATCATCATCAGCCTATTCCCGTCCACTGCTGAACATAGGCCTTTCCAATGGCACGCCACTGAGCTCAATTTTCAGGTCTTCGCATGCAACTACTGCCAGCCACTTTGCGTATAACGCCACTCTACCTACCTGAGGGGCGTCCTACGCTACGTTCGCCAAGTCGCGGTCTGCACTCCAGAACATGTCTGCTCCAGCGGTTATCGGTTCTGCGACAGATGTGACCAGCCCACTGCTACTTCAAATTCAAATTCATTTATTCAAAATTGGTTCATAAGAACACTTTTTGTACGTCAAAATGATGCTACCACCGCTT
>DWMG01002750.1:0-12767 GCA_018244855.1 Elbella merops
TTATTAATTAATCCTGTCTTATTTGCTAATTTAATTTTTAACTCTTTTAAACAGAGTTCTTTTAAATACACTTTTAAGCCCCCTTATAAATAGTAAGATTTCTAAGTTTTTTTTATTGCGGAACACTAACTCTTTAACCATTGCAAGTTAAATATTTATCCCCAAACCACTATAACTCTTTTATATTGCCTAAAATAATTGCCTCCATTATATCGTAGCGGTGCGACTACCCCTAAATTATTTATCCTCGCTAGCTTGGTTTTACGGCATTACAAGTAGGAGATTTTATTTGGTTGGTTTGGCTGTTGTTTTATTAAACTAAGCAATGTTAACGACAATTTTAACCTAATTAAAAAAGATATAATTTTATATCTATCTTTTTCTTATTTTTTGGAAATTTTATACCAAACTTTTATTTTGCGCGCTCGTTATTATTTTATTACCTTTTTATCGTTTAATTTTACAGTATACATTATAAAAAATATAATCAATATGTAAACTGTAATATGAAGTGCAAAGAAAAAACTATAAACGATGTTTATAGTTTATCATCATAATAATTTCTATTATGATTTTTTTTGTTAATACTTATTTCTTGCAATGTTTGGTAAAATTTTGTTTTAATAATTTTATTATTACAATAATTATATAAATACATACTGCCAATTATGATTCCTAAAATGGCAAAAAAAGCAATGAAAAATCATACATATCCTGGAATTCCTAAAAAAGAAGTATGAATATTTAAAAAGAAGTAGGGGTATCATCGGTTTTCAATAACCCCTGGTTCATTGCCTGGTCAAGTAAAATGGTTACCAGACAAACGACGCAATTCTCCTCTAATCATTGCATAAGCGCAATATGCTAATAGAACAAGTAAATATTTTCAAAAGTTTTTTATAAAAAATTGTTTTAAGTTAATTTCTTGTTTATTTTCCATAAAAAATAAGATGTAAATAACAAATGCAATTGGATTTGCCATATGGTCAATAACTGTTGTAATTCATCCTATAGCGCTGCACGGTAGGGGTTGTGTTGGTAGTAATAAAAAATTATAAATAATAAAAGTAATTGTAATATAACATGCTGCCGCTAGTGTAACTGGGTATGATTGAATTTTATTTTTATTTTCTTGATGATGGCGAATTCCGCTAATTAAGAATCAGAATAAGATCCCTAAGTTTGATAAACATGTAAAAGTTGTAAAAAAATCTAATGTATATACGGTATAATCGCCATTATAACGGTTAATAATATCATTTTGATTTAAAATTCCATTAATGAACGCTCATCATAAAATAGCAAGGCCAACTATTGCAAAAAATAGTTTATAAATTTGCTTTCAAGCTAATTTTATTTTTAAATTCATTTATAACTATTTCTCCTTGTTTTTTAGTTTTTTGTAGTAATTTAATATCCCGCATTACTACTATAGTATTGTAGCATTGATTATTTTAAAAATTGCTTTATTAAATAAGAAACTTTTGTCGTATAAATAAAAATGGGGTAAATATACAAAGGTTATAAATTAATTATTTTAAATAATAAGTCAATTTATTAAAATTTATAAACCACCCTAGTTTTAATTTATTATTTTTAAAGATGTTAAATTAAATAAAAATTATTTTTTAGTGTGCAAAAATAATAAAAATAAAAAATATAAGAAATAAATATTTACAATAAAATAGTTTGATTTAAAATAATAGCGTAAGTGGAATGCTTAAAGAGTTATAATTTATTAAATTATATAATTTACCTTATAATTATTTATACAACCAACATTCATCATCATAGTTATAATTCCGATTAAATTTTTTCCAAGTCGTTATATAGCATTACTTTTTGCCCGCTTAGGTTCCCCAAATTAATAATTTATCATTAGTACATTGACGTTTTACTTATGATATTAATAAAACCTTAAAATATTATGAATCATAATTTGATTTTTGTATACTGTAAAAATAAACGATAAAAAGTTAGTAAAATTATAACAAATTAAAAATAAAAATCAATAATTACAAAAAATAACAAGATAAAAATATTATTTTTAATATTTATTTTCAAAATTATAAAATTAAACATAATAAAAAAATAGATTTTATTAATAAAATACAAACATTAATTTAATTTGAAAAAATTTTTTTAAAATGTATGTTATGTCTTGATGTAAAATTTCCCAAACAAGGTCTAATTGTATTATTTAATATATGGCGTCCTGTACAATGAGCTAGATTTGTTTAAGAATTTATTGTTATCTGATGCTCGTAAAAAGAAAAATAAAACAATTAATTTATCTGAAATATCAAGACAAACGAGTCGCGGAATTAATACTATTAAAAGATAAATTAATAGATTTAAAAGTATATAAGATTATAATCCGTATTAAGCAAAAAAAAGATTATAAGAAAAAAAGTAAAAAATCTATTAAAAACTATCTACATTTACAGAAAATCAGTTATATTTTATTAAAATAATATTTAATAAATACCACTATACACCCGAATAATTGATTTATCGTTATTTATTGGAGTTTGGTGTTAAATTTCCTGCTTGTGTTAAAACATTGTATAAATGAATTCGCTTAGGTGAATTGGGATTAAAAAAAGAAAATTTACCTAATTGTGGTAAAAAATATATAACAAAAAGAAAAACTAATAATCGTGGTCAATTAACTAACTTTAAATCAATTTGAAATATTAAAAATAAAGTTTCTAATATTTGTTTATTTGAAATGGATACCTTAGTTGGAAAAGACAATCAATCTAGTAATTTAGTTTTAGTAGAACAATCAAGTAAAAATTATTTTGTAATGAAATTAAAAAAATAATACTACTAATGAATTTTTAGAAAAATTTAAAGATATTGTTAAAAGTAATAATTTAATTGGTAAAATTAAAGCAAAAATAACTGATAGATGAAAAAAATAGTAAATGAAAAGAAATGGAAATATTTTCTGAAATACAAGTTTATTTTTGTGATGCGGGAAAACCACAAAAAACCACTAATTGAACATATGAATGATTAATTTAGATATTAATTTTGGCTTTGATTTTAATAATATTAGTTAAAAAATGATAAATTGAATATTTAATGTTATAAATGATAAAATCCGAACATGTTTTAATTGACTAAGTGCAAAAATAATTTTTTTACAAAATTTTAAATAAATTTATTAGTTAAAATTTAATAAATTATTTTTAGTGTGCTTAAATATGGGTAAAATAAGATAAAATTACAAAAATTTAATTTTTTATGAAAAAGTTATTGCAATTTATTAAAAATATTTTATTATTAACTTAACAAGATATAAATTTGCCGCTTGTATCTACACGGAGCCATAATTAAATATTACAATTAGATAAATATTACAATTAGACCTTGTTTTGGAAGTTTTACATCAAGACAACATTTTAAAAAATTTTTTCAAATTAAATTAATGTTTGTATATGATTAATAAAATCTATTTTTTGTTATTTTTAATTTTATAATTTTGAAAATAAATATTAAAAATAATATTTTTATTTTGTTATTTTTGTAATTATTTATTTTTATTTTTAATTTGTTATAATTTTATTAACTTTTTATCGTTTAGTTTTACATTATACATGCATCAAATTAAAATAATAAGTTTCGCGGAGTACGCGGAAATGGAATCACATCACGAATATTTGTTATTCCTGTCACATACATAATAAAGCGTTCAAATCCCAATCCAAAACCCGCGCTTTTATAATAACCATATTTTCGTAAATCAATATATCATTGTAAATCTGTCGTTGGAATTTTTAGTTCATTACAACGGCCAACCATTTTATCATAATCATTTTCACGAACACTGCCGCCAACTAATTCTCCAATTCCCGGTACTAGTAAATCGCAGGCAGCAACTGTTTTATTATCATCATTAATTTTCATATAAAATGCTTTAATTTCTTTCGGATAATTAAATAAAAAAGTTGGTTTTTTTGTTTCTATTTCACACAAATATCTTTCATGATCAGTTTGTAAATCCATTCCTCAAAAAATATCTGTATTTTCAAATTTTTGACTTTTTGTAACAGCTTTCTGCAAAATTTTAATTGCTTTTGTATATGATAAATGAGCAAATTCATCATTTAAAACAATTTTTAATCTTTCCAATAATTTATCATCAACATTACTATTTAAAAAATCAAGTTCATGATGGTTGTTAACAAATAAATAATTAATAATATGCTTAATCATTTTTTCAATTAATTTCATATTTTCTTCCAGGTCAATAAAAGCAATTTCAGGCTCAATCATTCAAAATTCAGCAGCATGTCTTGTTGTATTAGAATTTTCGGCACGAAATGTTGGACCAAAAGTATAAACATTTCGAAAAGCTTGTGCAAACCCTTCGGCATGAAGCTGACCTGAAACAGTTAAACTGGCTTTTTTCCCAAAAAAATCTTCATTATAATTGTTATCAGTTCTTGTTGTTACAATAAATGATTCGCCAGCGCCTTCAGCATCATTTCCGGTAATGATTGGTGTATGAACATAAATAAAATTATTTTTATTAAAAAATTCATGAATTGCAAAAGAACTACTACTACGAATTCGAAAAACCGCATTAAAAGTGTTTGTTTTTGCACGTAAATGAGCAATTTCACGTAAATATTCATAAGAATGCTCTTTTTTTTGTAATGGATAATCTTCACTTGCCTCATGAAGAATTTCAATTACGGATGCTTGAATTTCAAATGGTTGTTTGGCAGATGGTGTTACACAAAAAATTCCAAGCACTTTAATTGCCGATGAAATTCGTAAACTACTAATTGCTAAAAAATTAGCAAGTTGCTCTGCTTTATAAACAATTTGCACATTTTTAAAAACTGTTCCATCATTCATAACTAAAAAACCTAATTTACCACTACTGCGATTAAAACGAACTCGCCCCAAAATCGTAACTTCACTTTGATCTTTAACTTGATTTTGGTATAGCTCTAAAACTGTTGTCATATTTTTTCTCCTTTTTTCTTTTATAAATTTAATTGCACTTTCTAATGCTAATTCTACCATTTGGTAAAAATTATTTTGCCACTCAGCCGCTGTTGTCGCGGCGCCGGTGATAAACTAATAAGAAATTGTTAATAATATTGCCGCATTTTTCTTTAATGCTAAAGCATTTTCAAACAAAGCAAATGCTTCCATTTCGAAACATACTGTCTTATACTTGGCTTTAATTTTTTTAAATCATCATCATTTTTGCGATAAAAAATATCATATGAATGAATAATTTCGGGAAAAATTTTAATTTGTTTTACTTTAGCAACCTCTTCAATTGTTGCAAAAAATGTTGTAAAGAATTTAAAACATCATCTTCTATTCCCGCTACAATTCTAGCATAATTATTTTAGCCATTGGATGGATTAAGATAAATTGTACAACAATAGTGTAGAGTAAAGATTATAATTAAATTATAATGGAGGTTTAATTATGGTAAAGAATCATTATACTGATTAATTTTAAAAAACAAATTTTTAGTCTTTATAAAACAGGTAAAAATCCTGAATAATTAGTCAATGATTATCAAATTGGTAAATTTACAGTTTGGAAATTAGTTCATCAATTTAATAACTCGGGATCATTTAAAACTAAAGATAATCATACCCCAAGAAGAAAATGAATTAATTTAGTTACATAAAGAAGTTAAGCAACTACGAATGGAAAATGATATTTTAAAGCAAGCAGCACTGATAATCTGCAAAAAATAGTAATAATTAAAAATAACAAAGCAAAATATACAATTACTAATTTATGCAAAGTATTAAAATTTGCTAGATCAACAAAATATTATATTATCTCGTTTAAAGATTAGCAAAATAATGATAAAATATAACTTAATTTCAAATTATACAAAAATAAAATACAAGCAATGTTACATATAAATATAATAATTTATTAAATCAATAATTTAATAATTATAAACTACATTAAGTTTTTGTCAGTGATTTAACATATGTTTTTATTAATAATAAATGATATTATGTTTACTTTCTAATTGATTTATTTAATCGTGAAATTATTATTTATGATGTTAGTTTACACAAAGATGCAAAATTAGTTAAAAATACATTTAATAAAATTAACTTTACATTAAATGATATTAAAATATTTAACACTAATCAAGATAGTGAATTTAACAACAATCTTATTTATAACTTTTTAACTAAAAATAACATTCAAAATTATTATAGCAGACCAAGATTTCCTTGTGATAACGCAGTTTCTGAATATACATATAAAATTTTTAAAAATGAATTTATTAAAAAATAGAGCTTTTAAAACTATCGAACAATTTAAGTTAGAATTATTTGATTATATTAATTTATATAACAATATTATAATTCATATTAAATTAAATCATTTATCAACAGTACAATACATGGTTTTTTACTCTACATAAAATTTATATAAAAAATCTTGCCATTCCAATTTTATTTTCTTTTTTAGTAAAATTCTTTGAATAAAATGTTTATAATTTTGATAAAAATGATGCCCATTTTATCTAATCTTATTTTATGTTATTTTCCAGTATTTCTTGTTCTGCTAAGCGAGCAATCATTGCGGCATTATCAGTACAATATTCTAATTTCGGAATAACTATTTTTAAATTTTGTGTTGCTAAATTTAAAATTGCCGATCTTAATGCGCTATTAGCCGAAACTCCACCGA
Organism: Elbella merops; assembly: GCA_018244855.1. NCBI lineage: Eukaryota > Metazoa > Arthropoda > Insecta > Lepidoptera > Hesperiidae > Elbella > Elbella merops. The sequence goes on from DWMG01002750.1 coordinate 6,700, forward strand.
CTAACGTAACCATTTGCGGTTGAAAATTTTGAATTGCTGATTTTGTTTTTCGCATAATAATATAAACGCATGTTTTTTGAAATGTCGCACAAAAATTAGACAAGTTAATTTTAGTATTACGTTGTTCTTTTGCAATTAAATTAGCTACGGCCGATTTTAATCCACTAAAAGAGAAATTATAACTTTGATCATTTAATGGTAGTGGTAAGTGATATTGTGTTGTTATTCCTGTCGCTGCAAGCTTATCAATAGCGGGCCCACCCGGATACCCTAAGTCCAGCATTCGAGCAACCTTATCATAACATTCGCCAATCGCATCATCCAATGTTGAGCCTAAAATTTCAAAATTCAAATGTTTTTTCATTAATATTAACTGAGTATGGCCGCCACTAACTAGCGCCGCTAAAAGAGGAAATAAAAAATCATTATCGATTGCACTAGCATAGATATGACCATATAAATGGTTTAAAGGTAAAATTGGGATTTCTAAATAATTAGACAATGTTTCTGCTATTGTTTTCCCAATATGTAGTGCCCCAATTAACCCGTGTTTTGCTGTGTATGCGATGTATTGTAATTCTGTTATATGAATATTGGCCTTTTGCAAAGCTTCAAGTAGAACATAAGAAAAGTTTTTTAAATGTAACCGCGAAGCAAGTTCTGGCACAACTCCGCCATATTTTGTATGTTCCTTAATTTGTGATGAAATAATATTTGATAAAATTTTTCCATTCTTAAAAATAGCAACACTAGTTTCGTCACAGCTTGTCTCAATTGCAAGAATTACCATTTCATCTACCCCCTCATTATTATATAATATAATTTTATTTTAAAATACTAAGAAAGAAACAGGTAACAAAAATATACAAAAAAATAATAGATAAATCTATTATTTTTTAATTTTTGTATATTTAATAAAATTACCTTAAATAACTTTGTTATCCTTCATTACTTTTTCAACCCCCGCAATTGCAGCGTCTTCATCAGAACCACTCGCAACAATTTCTACTTCTGCACCTTGATGAATTCCCAACGCAATAATAGTCATGATTGATTTTAAGTTGCCATTTTTTCCTCCTGAAAAAATAGTAATATCTGATAGGTATTTTCCTGCTTCTCCTACAATTAATGCCGTCGGACGCGCGTGCATCCCAACAGGATCAGCTATAACAGCTTTAAATGATGCCATTAAATTTCCTCCTTTAAAATATACTCACTCATTATATCAAAAAAACAAAAATAAGTATATTATCCCTTAATAAGGAATCGTGCGCGATGAAGCTTCAAAAAAACAACTATTGTTAGGGTTGTTTTTTATTTTGAATAAAACAATTCCCAAAAAGAGATAATGATAATTAAACAACAAAAAAAATATGTGATTTTAATGATTGTTATAAAGGAATATCATTTATTGCCAAATAATTTTTATCAGATAAAGTTTTATGAACTTGTGAAAAACACAAAGATTTATTAAATCGCATAAAAGATAAAAAACAAAAGCAGTTTTATCAAAAACGGGAAAATTAAAAAATTATCTTTGATTATGAAACTGTTTTTTTAAAAATTTGATTTAATAAAACAACTTAATGCGGTGTGGGATGGTTATTTTAAATAACTGAGTTAAAAACATTATTGAATAAATTATCAGCTAATAAATTATGCAGAATAATTTATTATTTACTTTTTAATTTCAATATCTTTTGCAATCTTATTGACAGTATTAATAACAATATCTTTACCATACTTTTTAACTAACGACCGCAAAATAAAATATTGCTTTGTTTGCATAATTTAAACCTCCTATAATCAACTTAAAAAGTTAACTAAATTAATAGTTAACTTTTTATCGGTTGGCATTTACAATTTACAATTTTAAAAATAAATATTAAAAATATTATTTTTATTTTATTATTTTTTGTAATTATTGATTTTTATTTTTAATTTGTTATAACTTTATTAACTTTTTATCGTTTAATTTTACAGTATACAATCTAATTCTTTTGTTTTATGATGTTCTTGGCGAATAATATCATAAATATCTGATTCAAATTTTTTTGTTCCATTAATAACTGCTAATAATGGTTGTTCACCAATTTTGGCTGGTAATTGTAATGTTTCTTCAAAGTAGTAATCAATTCCTTTGATTAAACCACCACCACCACAAATGGTAATTCCGTTGCGGAAAATATCTCCCGCTAATTCTGGCGGTGTTTCTTCTAAAACTTGAACTGCTAAATCAATAATTCGTGATACTGGAACTTTTAAAACTTCTCGGATTTCTTCTGGCGTTAACTCAATTTCTCGTGGTAATCCCGAAACAACATCGCGTCCATACACTTTCATTTTTCGTTCATCACCATATTTTGCTAATGAACCAATTTCAATCTTAATCATTTCTGCTGTTTTAATTCCAATTTCTAAACCATATTGATAACGAATATATTTTAGAATTTCATCATTTAAATAATTTCCAGCAACTTTAACTGATTTTGATAATACAATATCCCCTGAAGCAAGAACCGCAATATCTGTTGTTCCCCCCCCCATATCAATCACTAAATTACCAAAATGTTTATAAATATCAACCCCACCACCTAAGGCGGCCATTTTAGCTTCTTCTTCAACAAAAACTTTTGTTGCGCCTAGATTAGTCGCAATTTTTATCAAAGCATTTTTTTCTAATTCGGTAATACCTGATGGACAAGCTAATAACATAATTGAATTAGCTAATTGCTTGGTAACTCTTAAACGATTAAAAATATACTTTAATTGTGCTTCTGTTGCGCGAATATCTGTAATAACTCCAGCAGCCATTGGTCGAACAATTCTAATTGTTTTATTTCCTTTTCCAATCATTTTATATGCTTCATTTCCGATAGCAATAATACGATTTTCTTTAATTTTATACGCCACAATGGACGGTTCATTATAAACAATTCCGCTCCCCGAAATATAAACCAGAGTGTAAGCTGTTCCTAAATCCATTGATACAAAGGTTTGCTTCTTATTAAATATGGCCATATCAAATCCTCCTTAATTAGTATTATAATCTTTTTTATTAGTAAAAACAATAAGTATTATTCGTAAACTAATTAACTTTGGAATAAAGTAGGTATTTGTTTAATAGCCAAAACTTTAATTCTTTTATCTCAAAAAGGCGTCCTGTACGGTAAACCGGCAAAAAACAACTCTTGTGAGATTGTTTTTTTTATTTTTTATATTAAAAAACATAAATTTATTTGCACTATTCATCGGATAGTGTATTTAATTTTATAACTTTTATCATAAAAACAGATTAAATTCTGTTTTCCCCACACAAAATAAACGATATTTTTTATAAATACTTTCAATAAAGGTATTATCCAATGAATAATGCATCACTTAAAATTTAACATCTTTATGCTTAAAGATGGAAAACCAATCTATGGCGCGAATCTTTAAAGAAAGTGTGAAAGCGATTGGATTTATTCCTATTTATTTCTTTAATTCTCGACAATATTAATCCCTTATGAAATGTCAGAGCGCGTGTTTTTTGCTTGTTTTCACAAAAATAGTGCTGTTAAACCAAAAAACAATATTGGACACTAAAAAACAAGAGTATTGTAACTCCAAAGGGTTATTTTCTTTATATAAAGTTGTCTAAGGAGGATGAAGCGCAATTAATAACTGGGTAAATTTGTTTTACTTCCGTTGGGGGATAAATTCTATTTAAATATAAAATTTTAGTATGTATCGCCCCACCAACCACCGGAGTGAGGTGGGTGGTGGCGAATTAAATAATTAAATTAAATTATAAATATTCTTACTAAATATCAAAATATTAATCAACAAAGGGATTTTCTGTTTATTTAACAAAATAAAAAGGGGATGAAATATTATGCAAGAATATAAAAGTAAATATATTAATAAAACTTAAAATGAAATAACAACTTCGTTTGATTGAGTTAATTGTCAACCAATTGCTTGTCGTATTTCGCATCACAAAAATCATTATGATTTATACAATGTTTAGAATGAGAAAAAATGTATTTAAAATTATTTGAAAATAAATGACATGTTATTGCTTCTTATATGCAACATTATAAAATTAATAATATTTTATATTTGACTGCCGAGGGTTAAAAAATATTATAAATTGATAAAAAAATTAAACAAATAATTTAAAATATATTATTGCAATTGATCCCGCTGGAATTGGAAAAACCGGGATTATTATTTATAATGTTTTGCAAATGAAAATAATTAATAATATTAATTTTCACTCTAACTCTTAAGAATAAGCAATAAATAATATCTACTTAATATTGAACAAATTTAAAAATCAAACTTGTTCTTATTTAAATAGAGTTGTTGTAATAATTGAAGATTATCAACATCATAAGGTATTAAAAATAACAAACCCATTATCTACTCCTAAATTCATTGGTGGTTTAAAAGTTTTATGTAAATATCTGTTTAATTTAAAATATGTTTTACAATCATCCGTTGTTAAGAAAAACTATTTTTATAAAGGAAATATCAAAATGACAGAACGCGAACGCTATGCTTGAAAACATTTACAATATTTTTTAACAAAGGTAGTTGATAAAAATGGCACAATCAAAAAGTAATATACCTAAAAAATCACTAAATAATAAATCTAAAATCAAAAATAAAATAATTAATAAGTTAGAATTAACTGTTAGATTACATGAAAACCCGATTAAAACTAAAATCAAAACGCTTGTTGTTGGTGGGGTTGAATTTGATGCTTTTTCTGCAAAATGTCAACAATAAAGATTAAATTATTCAACATTATAAATATATAACCCATTTGTTTTAACTTAGTTTTTGAAATTAAAAAAAAGATGGTGATATAAAAATTAAATTCTCAGTATTTAATCAATTAAATTTAAAAAATAAACATTATTTTTTATCTTTTCTAATTAATAGTTTTAAAATTATTCAAAAAGCGATTAGAAAAACAACAAATACAAATATTAAAAATAAGGAAGTGAAAAAATGGTAAAAAATGTAAAATATATTCTTATTGATAAAAACAATAAACCAATTAAAAACGAAGATGATAGTTTTGATATTAAAACGGCAGAAGTTATTTTAGAAAATTATGAAGAAATTAATGAATTTAATGCAAGTAATTTAGAAAATAGCAATCAACAAATCAACTACCTACAAACTAAAAACACTGAGTTAATTTCACAAATTGAACAAAAAACTATGCAATTAAAACAAATTGAAATGGCGTCCTATACTATGAACCGGCAAAAAACAACTCTTGTGAGATTTTTTTTATTTTTTATATTAAAAAACATAAATTTATTTGCATTATTCATCGTATAGTATCTTTAAATTTAGAACTTTTATAATAAAAACATATTAAATTCTGTTTTCCATACACAAAATAAATTATATTTTTTATAAATCCTTTCAATAAATGTATTATCCGATGAATAATGCGGCACTTAAAATTTAATATCTTGATGCTTAAAGATGGACAACCAATTTATGGCGCGAAGCTTTAAAGAAAGTGTGAAAGCGATTGGATTTATTCCCATTTATTTCTTTAATTCTCGACAAGATTAATCCATTGTGAAATGTCAGAGCGTGTGTTTTTTCTTGTTTTCATAAAAAGAGTGCTGTTAAACCAAAAAACAATATTGGACACTAAAAAACAAGAGTATTGTAACTCCAAAGGGTTATTTTCTTTATATAAAGTTGTCTAAGGAGGATGAAGCGCAATTAATAACTGGGTAAATTTGTTTTACTTCCGTTGGGGGATAAATTCTATTTAAATATAAAATTTTAGTATGTATCGCCCCACCAACCACCGGAGTGAGGTGGGTGGTGGCGAATTAAATAATTAAATTAAATTATAAATATTCTTACTAAATATCAAAATATTAATCAACAAAGAGATTTTTTGTTTATTTAACAAAATAAAAAAGGAATTAAATATAGGATGAACTCTATTTAGTAAGTATTAATAAAAAGTTTTATAAACTTTTATTTATTATATCTTTTTCTTTACGACTTGAATATCATTTATTTCATTTTTTAACATCATTAAT
>DWMG01002751.1:0-12765 GCA_018244855.1 Elbella merops
CCTCCACTTACCTGGAGGGCGCCCTACCCTCCATTCACACTTGCCAACACATTTACACTCCAGAACACGTTCACTTTAACGATTAATTATCGGATCTGCGACTGCAGGTTGTTAAGAATAAGAAATCGGTGTTTTGTTATGATGTGAAGTGATTAGTGACTGTATAAGCAGCAGTCTCACGTTTAATAAATAAGTCTATTGGGAATATTACTAGTAAACGGGATCATGGGCATTGACTTCATATTCATAGCTTTGCTAACAGATATTATATTTATATTACCCTGACTAATAATTATAATATTTTCCAATGCCTGCTAAGTCTGCCAACCCGCAAATAGTCAGTGTGGCATAGTATAATCTTAACTCCTCTCATTCTGAGAGTACACTGGGAGGAGGTGTCCAACAGTAGAACGATGAAGCGTTTTATGATGAACCATACCTGGTTGATATGAGTTGCGCGCTGTATAATATTCTGGATTTTGTACATGGTCACAATCGCAAGGGCCGGGATCACTATACGTTTAGATTATGAATAATGCTAACATAAGTAAAAAACGATAACACCATTATACTAACTCCTTTCAGGAAGCTTTACTATTGTCACGAAACGCACCTAAATTCCTCAATAGCGTAAATCTGTTATACGTGACTGAAATTCCAAAATGGTCAACTATGTACAGTAATTGTTCCTATAAGGAAACGACATAACTCGCGAACTCCGCTGCCACGAGACGTGACCATCAGCATGTACGATGGTCACGACCTTGAACCGCAAGGACATTTTATGCATATGTGCAAATTTCATGATAATGTTGGCGAATAAATGTAGTATTAAGGTAATTATTATAGTAGGTAGTATGTAGTAGGTATAGCACTAGGGTATTCGAGGTAAAAAATCTGTTCCGGTAGAAACAGTAACTATTAAAACTTTTTATTATCTTAATAGGATTGCTTTTACTGAATTAGTTCGTTGTATTGATTTAAAACAATACTGTTATTGGCTGCCTCATTGGTCGAGTGGTTGCAAGCGCGACTGCCGATCGTGAGGTCCTGGATTAAAATCTCGGATCTGGCACTATTGTATTTTTCACATTTGTAATTTCTATTAGTGATCCGGAGTCTGGACCAGTGCCCGGTGCATGGCAATAGGCTCACCACCTAATCCATGGGACTTAAACGTAACTGGTGAAATGTGGGAGCGCACTAAAGTACGCCTGCCCAATTGGGGATTATAGACGTGATGTTACTGTTATTTATTCTCTTATACAATATATTCTTGGCTATGCTTACCTGACGTCCCTAGAGTTTAAGACGTCATAAAACCATTTCATTATGAAAGACGAATTTAGAACCGTAACTGCGATTTATCCATATTTTATTCGCATTACTGTTTCATAGAATAATCACAAATTAATTTTATACTACAGCAAAATAAATACGACGTGGGCAGTGGCGAACAGTTCGACGACTTGGTGGGGCTGATCGAGCACTTCCGCTCGTACCCGATGATAGAGACCTCTGGCGACGTGCTGCGGCTGCTGCAGCCCGTGAGCGGCACGCGCATCCGGGCACACGATATTGATCAAAAAGTACAGGTGAAACAATTATCTCTTTAGTAACATATTGTATAAAACGGAAAGAGCTACGAGAATGTTTGACTTTTCATAGCTTGACAAAGTACAATAAAAAGTCAAACATATCTATTGGACAAGTGTGCATTGCACTAATTGTGGTCTAATCGCCCTGTTAAAAGAATACCAGTTACGTGTAGCTAATGATTATTTGTTTCGAAACTTAGTCATATAAATCTCTTAATTGTCTTCCGGTCCTATTGATCTTCGTTTATTTATGGTGATCAAGGTAACAGCGACTGTAGCGTTGTTGATATAATTAATAAAGAACCCTACTTTAATTGGATACTCGTAAATTATATCCATATTCATTATCGGTAAATCTTACGCAAATAACAATTGAAACAATCGATTACCAATAGAACGGTGCATTTGAGATGTGCATCTATTGTTTCCATTACAAAAGAAACTATGCGATTGTTTTAATTTTATTCATTACTGACATTACGATGCCACGTATCCCTATTTTCGTCTGGCTAGTTGCAATACTGTTCCTATTATCATACTTTTTTTTCAGTTGATCCTTGAACAGCACCATCGTGAGACACCTGTTGTGGATGTCACAGTAGCGAAGGTTAGATTTAATTTAACGAATATAATTGCAAATTGTTTGCAGGAAATGGAAGAGTTTCGAAAGTCAGAGAACAAGTTTGGTTACGACGGAGAGTTCCATTCTTTGAAGATAGTCGACGACGTACATGTGTTCTCTACGAACGAGGGCATGAAGATTGAAAACGCATCTAAAAATAGATATCGTAATATACTACCATGTAAGTTCTTCATAATTTATATCCAATAATATCTATATATAGAAAAATCTTATCGAAAATTTTAAAATACGATGACAGTATGTGGGCTGTGCATCAGTAAATTATTAACTAAGAGACTTTCTTTCCATATGTTTTATATAAGTTAAAAATTATGTTCAATTAGTCATCTTATATGCTATTTTAGTTATATACATATATCGAGTGACCATTTATTGTGTTATCATAATCATCATTATCAGCCTACTCCCGTCCACTGCTGGACATAGGATTTACACTTTGCCTATATCGTCACTCCGCTTAGCTAGAGGGCGTCCTACGCTACGTTTGCCAAGTCGCGGTCTCCACTACAGAACAAGTCTGCTCCAGTGGCTATCGGTTTTGCGACAGATGTGACCAGCCCATTGCCACTTCAGCTTGCTAATCCTTTGGGCTATGTCGATAACTTTGGTTCTCTGTCGGATCGCTTCATTTCTGTTGCGATCCTTAAATAAATAAAAATAAACAGTAATTAAAAAATATATATTATTCCGTTTGTAACAAAAGTAACATAATCTGTACGAAAAGTCTAAATAAAAAAAAGGTAGCACACTTAATGAATGAATGAGTGAGTGAATAATTTATTTGTCGAAGTATAAAATAGTAGATAAAGAAGTTACTTTAAATAAATTTTTGTGTATTCTGCTGATCAAAACAGCCGTCCACATAAATAATTTTTACTGTAATAAACGACGGAAACGTAACTGGTGAAGAGTGAGAGTGTGGGTACTACACTCCTCTGCCTACTCTTTCGGGGATTACAGTCGGGATGTTACGTTTTTTTATTGTAATAATAGAACCATGGGTTCTTATCTCGTCTAATACCTTTTACTCGTATAGGTACGGATCGAGCACTTTCACCATTGTATACACATTCCAAGAAATTATAATTAAAATATTACACAGAAAAATAGTGACGTATTAATTTTTTTCCAAAAAGGAAATTCAGTCTTTTTATAAATAAGAAAAACGTTTTAACTGAAAAAAATAACTGTAAATGTTAATAATAAATAATAATAATAATAATCGACTCATTATAATTTAATTGTTGGAATATGGGTTTCCTCCCATATTGAGAAGGTTAAAGTTATAGTCTGCCACGCTGGCCAAGTGCGGATTGGCAGACTTCACACACTTTAGAATTATTTTTTTTTATTCTAAGGTAGTAGGTTTCTTCACGACATTTTCCTTCACGGTTAGCAAGTGGTATTTAAATTTAAAACGTACTTTTATAAAGAGGTGCGGCGCGGCGGGTTTGAACCCACTACCACCGGAGTGAGAGGTTGCATTCTTAACCAGTAGGCTAGCGCTGTATAAATTACTATTTCACAATATAGGGTAATCAATAAAATAATTATAAGATTGCAATATAAATTTTTCAAATAAATTTAATATAATTAACAAGTTCTACAACACAGAAGCTTACGATTTGTATGATTGTTAGGTTAATTCAGACTAAAGAAGAGAATTCAGCAAATAAAAAAAAAGAATAAACAATAAATTCTCCAGACGACCTTTCTCCTTTCCCAGACGGCAGGGTACACGTTGAGTCGGCGACTCTCCAAATTTTAGGGGTTCTTGACCGTCTGCTAAACTCACCACGTTGAGGGTTGCCAGTTCATTTACGAATATCTGATCGTGTTATTCAATAAACGATACTGAAGGTAAAAAGAACATTATTAGCTATGTTAAGTGCATTTTAATAAAATATTATCAGTAATATAAAAGTTAATAATATTTGTCTACAATTCAAACATTTTGAATATCGTAAAATAAGACTTAAAATACGAAACGTATTTTCACATCTGTAATCCCCAAAGGGGTAAGCAGAGCATTGTACTACACTCAAGCGTTTCACCAGTTACGTTTACGTCTCACCATGAAATAGGTGGTAAGGTGAGCCTATTGCAATATATCCAGTACAAATTCAGACTCCGAGCCACTACTAGAAATTTCAAATCCAATAGTTCCCCTCCCGAGATTCGAATCCAGGGCCCGTGGAACCCTGGAGCAACAATCGCGCTAGCAACCATACGACCAACGAAGCTTGACACCTTACCTTTTTAATAGAATTTTATTTAGTTTTGAAACTTAAGCATTTTATTATATCATTGTATTCAAATTAATATAATTGGTTGCGAATTTAAAAAGGTAATTTCAAGTTAATTCTCCGGTAACTGTGGTTGCTGGTTAAGTTTGGTGCTCTTTTAAGACTTCGGTTAAGAACGAAAGGACACGTGTGGGGTGGATGATGTGAAAATGAAAACCATCAAATGTTACATTGAAAAGAGATAAAACTAAAGAAAGCATGGGTTGTATTAAAAAAACTAATAGTGAAACTTTCGTTCGATGTTTCTTCTTAACAGGCTCGTTGGCGTAATGGTTAGTGAAACTAACAGTTGCGCCGGGGATCGTGGGTTTAATTCCCACTCAAAATAAATGTTAGTGTGATAAGCATACGTATTTGTTTTGTCTCTGGTTGTGCTAAATATCTATATAAGAAAATTTTATATCTATATACATATATAGTTTATCAGCCGTCTGATTACCATAACCCAAGCTTTCTTAATGATTGCTTTAAAATAAAATAGCCGTATGTGGAGATATCCGAGGTATTATTATTATATAAATACTTACTCCTAATTACAATAATGTAATGATATAGTGGAATGACTCACGTACCGCTAATCTTATTCCAAACAACGCAGACTCTGTTCCACGGTGGCCTTTCAATCGATAAGCGTACTTACTTTTTAATATTCATAATTTGCGCTCATTAAAAATGAATATTATAAAAAATCGAACAATTATACTGCAAATTATATTGTATAAAATTGTCTGTTGTTGAACGTTAAAAATAATTACCAGACCCCTTGCCGTATAAGTGGGCAAACAGGTCTGCTGTATAGAGGGTCCCAGGTTCGATTTCCAACAAGACAAACCTGATTGATGAATTCACATGACTTTACTAGTTAGAATATTTTTTCCTACTTTTACCATGTGTGATGTAGGAAATCCTCTTATGGGGTTGGAAATGTGACTTTTTAAAAGGAAAATAAAGTTGAATGTTTTTGTCGCTTTGTCCTCGGCGTTGTCGTTACTAGTCCATAACGTCACAGAGCCTACGTCAATGATCTAGATCGCACGTCCAGAATCTAGACACGTCTGACGCAACGACATCGTAGTGTTAAACATACAATCATTTAGTTTAGCTAAAGATACATTCTTTCGTGTATGACTATACATTTAATTAATACATAAGTACATTACGATTGCCTCGTTAGCAAAGACGACTATCGATCGAGCCATCCTGGATTCGATTGCCGGGTCAGGTAGGGACTATTGGATTTTTTTATCTTGAAATTTCTAGTAGTAGGTCGGAGTATGAAATTGCACCCAGTGTGTCAGTGGAGGGAAGATATACGGAAAATGGCTGGCAGTGGTTGAATGCGAAGACCTGAAGATCGAGCTCAGTGGCGTGCTGCTGGAGAAGCCTATGTCCAGCAGTGGTCGGGAGTAGGCTGATGATGATGATGATGTATGCCAATAGACTCACGAACTGTTCCACAATTTGACGTAAACGTAACTGGTGAAACACGGGAATGTACTACATTAATCTGCCTACTTCTTCGTGATGTTATGTTTTATTTAACAATAGTTACATTTAATTTTTTACTATTACATTGATTTTAAGCAACGCTTCTTTTCTAAATATATGTAACAAAAAAAAATATTACGCGAGTAGTGCAGTCGCCTCGAAGCTTATCAAAAAAAAATTAACAATCATTATCATCATCCATCTCGTCAACATCAATCCTCCATCATCTTACTATTGGACAGGAGTGTACAATCATTTTGGAGAGGTGTAAGGTCAAAGTCTGCTAAGCTAGCCAATTGCAAGTACACGTGACTTTGAGAACATTCTAGAAACATCTAAGCTGTACCTATCGATTTCCTCACGATGTTTTACTTTAGAACTATAAGTTCAAATATGCTGTATGTATTTCTTAAACGTAATTTTGTATAAATACGGCGTTAAGCAATCAAAGGTAGTTTTTAAATATCATTTTTTATCTAAAGTAAATGGCCAGTATCGTCGCTATCAAAAAATTGTTGTTATTTTTATCTTTATAAGACTTCAGTATAATCTCTTGATTAATTATATCAAGATACACTCGGCTATAATATTCCCTTAAAATTGAAGGACATTAATTAATAAATTGACCTACATTACATCAACAAAAGTGTTGGTGGAACATACACATTTTCGGAAAGAGATAAGACTGTCGTTATAACATTTTATACCGCCAAGCATTTCTTCCTAAAACAATTTTAAAACCTCAAAGCCTAATTACTGGTTGTACGTCACCTCTGCAGGTGACTATTTCAGTCCTTTATAGCATGACGTCTTTAACATACTTAAAATAGCACTGGTATTAACATATGTGCTAACAATTTTTACTATACTCATATTACTAACAGCCAAACTCCTAAACAAAAAATAATAAATAATAATTGACCCATTTATTATTCCATTGTTGGAATATGGGTCTCCTCTCATATTGAGAGGATTAAGGCCATAGTCTACCACGCTGGCCAAGTGCGGGTTGGCAGACTTCACACACCTTAGAATTGTTTTTTTTATATATAAATTCTATGGTTTGCGGGTTTCCTCACGATACTTTCCTTCATCGTTTGCAGGTGATATTTAAATTTAAAACGCATTTTTGTAAAGAGGTGCGCGCCATGGGTTTGAACTCAGCACCCCCGTAGTAGGGGGCTGCATTATTAACCACTAGGCTATCACTGCTATCAGTACTGTATCAGTACTTACGTATTGATGTCCTATCCAACATAATATCATCTTCATAATCAATCATCATCATAATATCATCATCAATCATCGCGAGGGTAGGCAATGTCGTCCTGAAACAAGTAAATTAGTTTGTATATCTTGAATGTGTTTTCAGCAAGAAGAGTACGTACTCTGAATATATGGAGAGAAGAGTGAGCGCGGCAAATAACGCTAATGGTCCGTAAGTTAGAAAGCAGTGGTTTAACAAGAGCGCTAAAATTGTTCTTTAGTCTGTATTACTAATCTTGTTCTAATATTTCTTTCTACTAATATTATAATTTTCTGAAAGTCTATTTTGATAAAACTCGGAGAAAAATTAATTTTTTTCTAGGCCTACTCTATCCTTAATAACAAAATAAATATTTTTTTGCGAATGAAATTAACAGTTCTAGAAAGCGGGTGCTATTATAAATAAAATACACCATAACGTTCTACAATTATAAAAGTGATTTCAATTCCCAAAAAAAACAATTTATACCTGGTGATTGGCTAAAATCAAATATAAATTTTTGATTTAACCTGTTATTAAACAGACAAATTACGACTCTCTGAAAATCGTACGCACTTTAGAAACTTCCAAGATGTTCTCTAAAGCGTGTAAGGACTGCCAAATCCACGTAATTCTGATGAGACCCGTGTCTAACTATAAAAAACATAATTATTATTATTAAAAATACAAATGGAAATGGAACTCTGTCTATGGAATTTCAAGTTAAAACCACTGAACATATTCTTAGATACGTAATCTGTATTGAAATTAGTTTGAACCAGGTAAAAGGGTACAGGTACCTTCAACGATATTTTCAGATCAACCCTTAAAAGACCGAAATAACCGGTGATAAGTGAAACAAATCGCGAAAGAATTATGCATGAGGCACAATATGTATGAAAACATAAAAGGCAATATCCATCTTCCGCCGTGAGCACGTCACTTGGCGGAAACATCGGGATATTTGTATGGTAGCTAGATGGGTAAATGCTTATTTCGCGGTCATCGCTGTTGACACTTGTAGCTGACTACTCATTTTTTTGTCATTACCAAAAATCCAACTGCTGCCAATACTTACTTTCTCCAGTATAAGACATAGTATTCTTACATACTTTAGATATAAGACATACTTAAATAGTTTTGATACACAGTGATGATTGACTTGTAAACTTATAATCAAATAAAATCACAAATCCACGGTTCCACGTATAACGTAACTAATTAAATGTAGGAGTACACAACACTCGTCTGCCAACATCTTTGGGAAGGTACAGGCGTGATGTTACATAACTCAATTTGCTTAAGACAATTTTTATTGTTTTCACATATTGGTCTAAACGTGATAGAGTATTAATAGGTATAGAATTTGCTTCTGTATTTCACAGACACATAATCGTCAAAGGAGTTAAAATAATGCATTCCTCAAAATCCTTGCTGGGTGCTTCAAACATGTTTCAGTTTGTTCGACTATTAGACTTCGGATTCTCCGTAGAAAATAGTTGTTTCTTTGTTGGTTTTGTTCTAGCCGATATTATTATTTGAAGCACGCTTGTTCCGAGTCACGTATGCAATATTTTTATGTGTATATTATTTCGTTGAGAGCTCTTTGTTTAAACTATTAGTAAGAAATATTAGCCGTGGTATTTGCATTGAAAGGGACAATAAAATACAGTTACGTAGTAGTTCATTCAGTAACAAGTTCACATATTCATTCATTCATTCATTTATCTATCTTTGCTGTTGCCACTATTATTGTAAAAAAATCATCTTTTATCAGTTAAAGTCACCACAACCGTTTTTTCACAAGTACGTAAATAATATTTTCAGTTTCCTGCCAAAAAATTGCCTTCAAAAGAATTGTTGAAATGGTTCATTCTTGTTTAATTTGTACAGACTTAAAGGCGATAACTTTTTTGCGTAATTAAGTCTGTAATTAGAGTTTTTAACTCTGCCTGCTTTAAGTGATTTCATAAAGTTTTATATTTGAAGTATCTCAGTAAAAACTTGAAGAATCTGATTAATAGAATGTTTTCGGCAACTTTTTTTGTTTAGGAGGCACCCTACAAAAATCCCGACTTGGTAAATAATTTGAAAATATCTTTTTTTTCCTTTATTGTGATCATACAAAATCAAAACGCCAAGCCTTTGTTCTAGAGCAGAAAGCTAAAGGTCAAGAAACAAAGCTTCGAACTTACCTATCAATGTAGGCAGACATCTGTACCGAATTTCATTGTTTTGTTGTTTTTTGATATCTTATTTATACTGCCCTGATATCTGCCATTTGGAAATCAGTCAGATCTTTATTGGGCCTGTCACCCTTTTTAAAAATCGGGAAATAAGAAGAAATTCCAGCGATTCACTCTCTTTTACAAATGTAACTAAACGGAAGCAGGTTTAAGCAAGGGTCAAAACACATGTGAACATTGTAACCGGAGAGTATTCCATTAGGTCGATCTAACTGGCCTCCTGGCGGCCTTCTACTTAGTTTTTCTATAACCACATACATTTCTGATTCACTACGATCATACCTAAAGGTAATACAAAACTTAAGATGTAACATGCCAAGAAAGTGCCTACTATTGCGTCTCATCAATAATTTCGAGTTTCGCATACCAAGAAAAATATATGCCGCAAAGGGATACATTCTTTGGTAGAAGACAGAAACAAATTGGCGAAACGCTATATTCGGCTCAGAGGAGGCTTGCACAATTCAAAATAGTAGACGACGCAGAACGATTGTCACCGATCTTGAACTGAATAAAAAATGAATATCGAAATTTTCTTCTTTCTTTTCAGCGATGTGATCCAGTTTGTCATCCAATTATCGCCGTGAGGTAAAAGTCAATCAATAAAAGTTTCTTTCGACAGTATTGGCAAGCAACCAAAAAGCTTAAACCTCTGAGGGGTAGCCTTCTAGCAGCTTGCCAATTTAACCAATGTACTATCTTGTCGTCTCCAAGTTTTTCGGCTTTTGCTGAATGTATTTTATCTACGAGCTATCTGTACTGCTCAAGCTGGTATGATCGTTTAACTTTAGTAAGCAATGCATTTCCAGTAAAAAGTCATATCCGTGTCAGATGAGTGCCACAGAAAAACGCTAGAATACACCACAGTTCACCCCGCAACCCGCATGCACAGCCTAGGAATTACGGCCGAAAACCCGCATATATCCAGCGGTGGGATGAGGCAGACTGATAGTACACAGCATTCAGTAGCGATAGAAAATAATAACAATAATTCACCCACAGCATCAAACCCTAAATGTTTGAAATAAAGTTTTGAAACGGTACAGTCAAATTGAATTTTCTTTATTCATAGAATTTTCTCTGTGCACTGTTTGATTATTCACTAGGATCATTGCAAAAGAGCATAAAAATGCACATTGTGTGTATTTTGGATGTGCACCGCATTTTGCGGGCCGCGGTCGCCGCTTGCGAGGCTCTGCGGGATTCAATTTACCGTTCTCTGACTTTATATCTACACATAAATCCATGTGTTTTACAACATGTGCACAAATCATTTCGTGGTCAGTGATGTAGGTATAATAAATTTCAATTTCTCCTTAATTGTAGTTAACTCTGCGTACTTTTAGCTTTTGTAATATCATAAAAAAAATACGTACCTTACCTAAAGTTTCCTATATAGGTACTGCAGCTTATAGACATCTGCTTGTCCTAAAATATGTACATTCGAATCCGATAGCTCTTGCCCTAGATTTTGATGCATTTTTTACGCACTTTAACATTTTACTCTGTTCTCGTTGTCGTACCCTGCATCTCGTTTTAAACACGTGCGTAGATCTTTTAACCGCAAAACATCATCGGAATATTTACTTAGAAAGTAAAATCACATATTTTATAAATAAAGTTAATTAAATCCTAAGACTCTTTCGAAGAGTTTTTCTAGCTCATGTTTTACTCGTAAAACAAAGTACCTAATGTCAATACTGGATCTAGGTATTTATTGATTAATTGTATGTATGAAAAATATAAATTATAAATGCAAAAACATATCTGAATATCTATACAACACTTTAGTAACTTATAAGAGACAATAATTACCTATATTTAAAATAGTGCCAGTTAATATTATGTGTGAACCATATAACTCACTGCAATATACTTTTAATTGTACATATACACACAAACTCACTTTAAAGTCCCAACATATCTTCTCTTGCTCTCTTCAATTTACTCAGCTAAGTTGATTTAATACTTGAAGCTATAGTTAGCGGCTTGGCACCTCGTTATTACTTCTAATTCCGCCTTGATGGCCGAAAACAAGGTTTGACAGCTATTAAGTCAGGATAACAACGGACCCACCGTTACAATTATCCGGGTTACCGAGACACTGTTGAAATTTGTCAAGCAGTATATCTTCAAAGGGGCAACCGCGCCCATAGTTATAAAGTATACCCATCGCTCGCTATTCTGTCACCTTACCGTCATGTTAAGTTAGGTTCATGTAAGTGTTGAGTTAAGTTACGGATAACAATATTATTATATTAGCATTATGGATAACAATATTTGTATATTAAAACACAGGTAACCGCTATACGTGATGAAATTATGACTTAACATTACGCCTGTAATCCCCCAAGTGATAGGCAAAGGAGTGTAGTATATTCCCACTTTCACCTATTTCATTTTACGTCACATGAAATAGGTGGTGAATCTATCGCCATAAAAGATGAAATTATCATGTATATTATTAAAATTTTTGCTCGGCTGATTGAAGGCTGTTTGTGATAAATTCACCATTTATTTCATGGTCGGACGTAAACGTAACTGGTTAAAATTGCTGGTACTATATATCTCTGTCTACCCCATTGCGGACGATAGGCGTGGTGTTACTTTGCTACGTGTGATAATTGAAGTATTCGTAACCGTCAAAGAACAGATCTTTTCGATTAGGAAAAGTGGATTAATATCATCGTCATCATCATCAGCATACTTCCGTCCACTGCTGGATATAGACCTGTACCATAGCACGCCACTGTGTTCGGTCTTCAGCTATTCGAATCCAACCGCCGTCAGCTGCTTATGAAATTAATATACAACAACCAGTCTATCTCAGTTCACTTCTGGACATAGGCCTCCCCTGATGAAAATAATATTCCCGTCTAACTTTAATGCGAAAACATATTGTACGTATATTTAATCAATACATATAATAAAACTGAAACTGATCGCTGTCTGTACATGGCAAATTTATTTAAAAAATATATAATGGGGGGGCCTTTATGGGCAAGAGAACCCAAAACAGTGTTTTTAATTTTTACTTGTTTGTCTGTATGTCTGTATGTTTGTGCACGCTAATCTCAGAAACTGCTAATCCGATTTGAATGCAGTTTTTAGGATTATATCGTGATGGGCTTCACTTAACATTTAGTGTTTTTTTTAACTAAATCGGTTAACAAATAAAGAAGTTATGTAAATTTATATCAATCATCACGTATAGGTTAGGTTAGGTTAGATTAGGTTA
>DWMG01002752.1:0-12764 GCA_018244855.1 Elbella merops
TATTTAGATGAAACTGGCAGGTAATAAAAACTGTTTCGTTAATAAAAATGATAAACGTTTCATCTAGTGTTGGTATACCCGGAAGTCGATCCCGACGGTGGATATATAGTTTCCCGCGAGGAAGGTTCCGTCCCGGAAGCGGACGAGCATGCACGTCTTGCCAACACCGCTGTCGCCGAGCAGCATGACCTGGAAATTTGCAAAATAATATTATCATACTAGGAACACCTAATAGGTATTAATTCAGAAGTATAAACGCTGGTATGTAATAATTTGTTCAACACATATGCACGAGAAAGCAATTATCGTGTGATAACGTAGTTACTTTGTTTAACTGTTCTCAATAACTTGTATGGAATGAAATTTAACTATTGTGGATATTATGTGGAAGCGATACAATGGAATGTTTAGGTACAAGCAATAATGATTCATACTGACCTTTCCGAACACGTCATATTTGTCTTCCCGATTGCCGTGCTGCTCCCACGGCTCAGTGGGAGAAGGTGGCTCGCTGTGGGGCATGATACCGACATCGGATTCGCTCTTATCATCGTCATCTCTAGCATCTGGCATGTTCCGAGCCCAGGTCGGCCGCACCCTGCCTACTACCACTCGCTTTTCCATCGGCCGGTTCTCCGCGTTTGGGTTCCACATGGTCAATTGATTACTTCGTCAGTTTTAAGACTTACTTTAAAAACAATTGTGTCACTTTCACACCGTCCGCTAATTTCACATGTTACTGTTTATTCAATATGTAGTCAACTTCGGATTTTCTTAACGTGATGTACGGACACACGTAGAATCCACGTCTATAACGGTATGTGAACGTAACAAGCGATACGTGAAGTTAACGGTAAACTCATTAGCTATTTGTCAGTTTTGTTATTTATATATACGAGTAGGTACTGTTCATATATAGCTAGTTGTTATTGAGGAGATAATATTGATTTAACTATTGGATATAGGTATAAGATGCAATTTTTTTTGTGATATAGGTTGGTACCTATTCATATTTTGTTTGTCCCCTTATATGATAGTGTAATCAAGATATCCTAACTAGCAATATTTTGTACTCAGCCCTTATCGCCACCCCACTTTTTATTTTAGGGCAGAAAAATAGGGCTGCTCCAAAATGAACAATGCAATAAGTACCTACCTACCTACGTACCATAATGTGATTTATCATACAACATTGTCTTAATATTGAGTTTCATTGATGGGAGTCTCTATTGTTATTCTGCTTATCCTATGTACACAAATACTTAATATTATATTATTTATGTGTTTCCTATTAATATTTTTATATTTTACCCAATGCTTATTATCAATATTTGACACGTGCGTTAATAAAATAGGTATCTTATATTTTTATATTTATGCTAATAATATTTCTGTAGATACCTAATTGACCTAATACCCGTTAAATTATCATTGATTCATATAATTAATTTTTTTTATTGTATGTTTTATTTTGGCTATTTATTATTTTTTGTCGCTTACAATACCCAATTCATTTGCCCTTCGTCCTATGATATTTTATGTATCGTAATATTTTGATAGAAACCTTTTAGGATACTTCAGACCTTTTAGATCCCAAATTGAATTGAAATATTACTGGGTGTTTACATGGTAGATGCTTCTTAGAGCTTAGATAAGTACCTACTTAAACGTATTTTCTTAAACTTCGATAGCCTCGATGATCGCGTTGGATGCAAGTGCGATTGCTGATCGGGAGGTCACGGGTTCGATTCCCGGGTCGAACACTACAATTTTTTTGTCTAAAATCGTATTGTGTTTGTTCATTTATTCCATAGGCCGAGTAAGCTGTCTGTATTGGTTTAATTCTATCCTACCAAGTTGTATCTATTGTATAATATTGCCACGAATATATTATACCTACAGATATCTCAGTGCGTTTCGTAATTAGGCGATAATCACACTGTGTCCACCGCCGCGGAGGGCGATAGCTGCGAAGCAGGGTTAGTAGTTTAGTAGACGTTGCGGATCGATTTCTATCGATGCATTCAACCCCCTTGGGTCCCCGCAGAAATGCGGTACCTCGTGTCTAACACACCGCTCTTTTGTGCGGTACCTATATCGTGCGGTGAGGCGAGAACGGCGCGAGCGTCTCTCGACCACAGTCTACCCCTTTTCATCATGTTTACGACCCACCACGAAATAGTTAGTGAGTCATTGCCAAACAACGAGCAGAGATCAAGAGGCCAAGCAACTGGAAAATCTTTTAGAAAAATACAATATTGTCCGACCAAGGATCGAACCTAGGACCACGCAATAAGCAGCCAAGTCACGGTTGCAATCACTTGACCAACAAGGCAGTCAGTAGTGCACAGAAACTTAGAAAAAACCCTCAGGAAATATCTAATAAGTACTATTCAATATTGCCCGTTAATCTTTTTCAATTCACTGCTGTATCTTTATTCGATTTAAGTTAGCGCCGCAGCCACTCGTAGAATGGCAGGCATTTACAAATCGCATTACCTAGTCTAATTTGTCGTTTCATTTTCATTTCGTTCTATTGCAAGAGAAGTGGCGCTAAATCGGATTTATCAATGTGAAATATACCGACAACTCCACTGTGCCATCTGCGTACATCTGCGCGGGAATTTTTCATGCGATAATTTTCTCATTTAGGTGATTAAATATCAGTGTTTATGGACAAAATGGTAACCATTTTAAGGAACGTCATCATTTATACATAACAGGTATGCGGTCATTTAGGTATACATAACAGGTAGGTATGTGGTGAGGGTAGTAGCTATGTCAAAAACATTCTCTTTCAGAAAACAGTTCAGAAAGTTAAAAATTATAATTATTTTATGACTATTATAATAATATATGACTTATAGACTATTCTCTGATATATAACTATTATAATAGTCATACAATAAATATGATTTTAAACTTTCTAAACCATTTTCTGAATAATAGTGTTCTTGAAATATTAGACACTGGTCGCAAATGTCATTATCATTAGGTCATCATCAAAGTCATTATCGTGATAAGCGAATGCTCGTTAAAAATCAAAATGAGTAAACGACAAGTGCATTTACAGCATGTCAGTCAGATGACAGTTACGTTCAACGGTAATTGGATGTCTTTTTCAACGCTGGCTGACAACATCCGATAATGGGCAATTAAATACGAAAACACGAGAACCACCTAATATTCTTTCACAGTAAGCGTGAATGACTATAGATTCTGATAGATTTATATACCTATAAGTATCCACATATAGAAATTTAATAATGGTACTAGCTATAGGTCTTGTTAACAGCTAAAATTAACTGAACTAAGTATAATAACCATGAGAATCCTATACTCCGGTCCGGGGTAGGTTGGAAATTGCCATTCAACTACCTACTACGGACTCGTTTGCTAATACCTTTACATAATATATTGTTTAACGTCTAACCAGTTATAAATAATGTATCAAATGGCAACTATTATAAAAATATTTAACTAGATAAGTTTTAATACAATGTTTATTACCTACTGGCTTATACACATTTTTTGTTTGATATCTATAAGAAAATACCTTAACTGTGGCTTAATTTAAAATATCTATAGTGTATGCATTCAGTCTCGTGCACATATGACACTAGAGGGCGCCCCAGTCGGCAGTGAGCTATCGGACAAAACCACAGTTGTTGGGTGAAGTGTGTTCACGAGCCGATGTTCTGGAAAATAACTTAAGAGAGCACAATATTACTTGACAATAGTGCTACGGTCATTTATTTAGTAATGTTTAAATAATTAGACATTATGCATCAAAAGTGACCTCGAGATATCTCTAATAGCCTTTAAATTTATGGCTACTACATAACATATAAATATCGAGTGGAAACGTAAATCCCTTAGGGAGGTGGTCCACCGCGGTCCAGCGTTTTGCAGCCATACAAGAATGCGTTTCGTGAACGCGGGATTCTCGCTACTTTTGGTGTGTAGTTGCAGTTCCAACGCGCGACAGAAGCGAGTCAGCATCGCTACTAACGCGCGTCTGTTTCAAGCAACATCGGGTAAAGAGTGGGGGGATCTTAAAAAGCGGGGGTAATCTTAAATAATTGCAGACTTAAAATATAAGCAGAGAGAACTACCGTCACATGAGTCCTTTATACACATTATTATACCTATAAGTATGTAGAGACTTAACTCACATATGTTTTTCGGGATAGCCCGACTAGTTTCGGACCTATCCGAACGAATGCAGCGAGATCGTGACGGAGACCCGTATAGGTCCAAAACTAGTCAGACCATCCCGAAAAATAATCATTACCATTACGGAAATGCTAAAAAGGCACTTGATAGTTAGTGCAAAAAAATTTTAAATTCGTAAATGAGACACGATTATATTGATGTTCGAGTAATATAGTATATTAAGATCATTCAATCATAAACTTTCTTCATTATTTGTTGCTAATTCACTAAAACGGTACGATTTAAGAGCGAACCCAAGTCATTGATAGCGATGTTACCTGTCAGCTGCTGTCAGCGGAGGAATAATACTTTTGATGGGAAACAACTTGGTGAATAACTTAGGGGGTTATTGAATTGATACCCTTCAGATACCATAGACAGTGGTTTATCAACAAAATGTTTAACAATTTAAAGCCTTTGCGTTATCTGTCCATAAAATGATTTTACTTCAGGCTCGGTTTTCACTCAAAATTATTGTGATTGAAGTAGTCAAATTTCAGTTTATAGTAATGAAAATAAAGATAATAAAATATGTATATCTAAAGATAAAAGAATTAATGTTACGTAGCTATTTATTAGGTGTAATTGAATTAACACCTCTTGAACCTGTATACTGCGGATGTCTTAAAAATATTTAGGCTGGTGCGAACGTCAGTGTGATAAACGACTCTCTGGATAATTACGTGGAAGATTGAAGAAAGTGAGTGATTTTTGTAAAAAGGTGTGGGTTTGTGGATGAGAGCCGGTAACCAAAAAGGAAATGATTAAATAGCAGCAAACGTAACATCACGCTTGTAATCCCCGAAGAGGTAGGCAGAGAAGTATAGTACACTCCCACGTTTCACCGGTTACCTTTAAGTGCGATAGAATAGATGGTGAGTCTATTGCCGTACACCGGGCACCAGACTCCGACTTACTACTAGAAATTCTAAATTATAAAAATCCAATATTAGGTACCTACTCGACCCGGGATTTGAACCCAGAACCTTGCGATCGGCAGTTGCGCTTTCAACCACTCGACCAACGAGGCAGTAAAATAATAGGCAGTAATATGTAGAAATACCTATAGAAAAAAATATGAACTTAATTTTAATTTTATTGATATTATTTATATATAATATGTAGGTATAAATCATCGCGATGTCCGTATAGTGCAGATGGGATATCACATAAGCAAACCCCGAGCATATAGAACAATATGAATGTATTTTTATATATTAAATTACAGTCTTATTAAACAAATTCATACTATTTTGCTTAACCACAATATTTTAACATAAAGACAACATATTGTTGTTATTATAGATCCCCAAGCAACATTAAAAACAAAATTTTGCAAAAAAAATATTATTCTGAGTCAGAGGGTGGCATAATAAAATGGATTATCCACAGTCCGAAACACAAGCGACGAGATGAATACGTGTTAATTAAGAAAGGTCCTCGTAATGTCGTTACTACACACTCGACCAGCATTCAATATCGAACGCCGAACATTTAGCGAACCGAGGCGTATTACAAAAGGAAACTATTGTAGAGCACTAAATAGCTACACTAATGCGTTAGGTTCGGAGACTTGGTATATTATTTACAATTCTTTTCTAAATCCATAAAATAGCTCAAATCATTTCTAGACACATAGCTGGACCTGCTCTACCTTGAATAACGTAACTTTTTTGTTTTATAAAATTATGTAAATACCTACATAATAAAGAAAGTTATCTCTACATAGGGCACTGTCCAATCGGCCGTTGATGTCAGACAATTTAAACTTAACTATTTAGAGTATGTACATTTGTACATTGTAATTGTAATAATATAATAAGTATATTTATTTATTTATAGTTTATGAAGCAAACTTTAAAGCCCCCTATAACCGAAAAATAGATTAATGCCCTTGTTTGAGTCTCACAGGTAGGCATTTACCTTGCATAAACGATATACAGAGATTAGATATAAAGACCCCCTCTATTGGTCTATAGTTTGATTGATCCGGTCTAACGGTTGGCGCATATAATTTCTAAGCCGTGGTTTTACGTTTGATTCTTATCCAGAACAAATATTTGTATAATGGCAAAAATATTTGTTCTGAATGAGAAAATTATGAAATTATATATTTGTGGTTATATACATATGTATTTATCACCATTCCATTTACCATAACAAGCCTTCTGATGAGATCTACGAGTATGTACATAATATTGGGATCAGTTGGCCGTGTGTGGAGATGTTTCAACATATTTATTAGTATTAATATAACATGATTTGGGATCAGATTGCCGTGTATACAATATAATAATTATAGTATAATAACAAAAAATGTTTCTTGTTATGATACTATTATACAATTATTATTATTATACAAATATTATTATACAAAAAATGTTTCTTGTTATGATACTATTATACAATTATTATTGTAGTCGACTGTAGTGTCGAGCTGTAGTAGACATCAAACGTGATATAAGATATTTCGAATTATAAACATTGCAATATTAGTTATATTACAATGTATTTATTTTTAAATATATATATTTCAGTATCGCGTTAAGAAGTGTCGTCGAATTATACTGAATAATGAGATACGTTTAACGCTAGTTGATGGTGATTTTGGAATTAGCGATTTATATTACAACATTATATTACATATACAACATTATATTACGTATAGCATTATTTACAAATTATCGTATTGTTCATATAGTAAGGATAAATATAGAAACATATGTATATCTATATAGTACGCAACCATATAAATATATTGCTCTTGAAGAACCCAAAAATATTACCATGTCTCAAACGTCACAAACGTAATTGTTCGAAACACTCAGAGGTTTCCTTTTTCTTTCGCACGTTCGCTAACAAAATCCATTTTATTCAGTGGCAATAATAATCAAATTATATTTTACGATGTACGTACCAGCGGCGTCGGAGATATCAAAGGCGATTGTTTGATCACAGGCAAATAGCGAACTTGCGGAACTGATAATACTATGATTTTTCTACTCGTCGGTGTGCCGGTTGGTCCAGGTTATGTTAGCGATCGGCGATTTATCTACCGATTAATCCAACGTTCGATTCTGCGGTATGTCCATCAATCGGTCCAGTGATCGGTTAACGATGACTCCAGAGATCGGTCTCGCTGTCATCCGAGAGATCGGTCTAGTGATTGATCCAGCGATCGGGCTAACGATCCCCTGAACGCTTATTAGCCGATGAAATTCGATTAGAAACTGTCAAAAGTTAATTGCACCAAAATAGTACCGAATTTTGTCTGTTATTTTTTAGAGATGTCAAACCTTTTAGATTTTTTTTTATATTATACTTTTATTCATTTGATATCCCTATTAGTATTCATTTGTTAACACGGCAATAGTAAATGCAGTATTATGGTACAAAGAGAACAAAAAGACAGTTTATTAAATTATTTGTATTGTTCATAACGAAAGTCCACGTTCTGAATTAGTAACCAGTAGTAATACCCACTTTATAACAAGAAGCGTTCTACAAAACGTCCAACAATGAAAAGTCCATCAATACGAAACGTTATACGGGGTCTGTCTAAATTAAGAGTTACATAGAATAATAATGTGTTAGTAATTTCGATAGTAAATATTTCGATTGATAAATTAGCGTCGCTTTGTTTAAAAATATATACATATTGATGAGAGTGAAAGAAAATTTTTCGTGAATATTCGCCTTCAACTCGCGTATTTCAATCGCTTCATCGTTTACAGTGCGTTTGGGTACATGTGCTTAGTTTGCAGCGAAGCCTGTGTGTAAAGGTTAAATATATATTACGTCACTCGAAATTGAATGTGAGTGATAATGTTCACGTGCTTTGAGTTATTTTCTATAGATAGCCTCCTTAAATTATTTCGAACTCGTTTATGAATATAGAAGATAAATTTAGGAACATACTATTTTTAATATTCGTTATTAAGATTTTAGTCCAAATATAGTGAATATTAAGATTTAAATGCAAATATAAAATATTATAAAAATAATAAATAATAACAAATTAAAAAAAACTTTGCTAATATTACTTAACTTTGCCTATATTTAGGTATAGGCTGTTCGTTAAGTAGAAGATATAAAAGTGCAAGCTCAGGAGCCGTAGAGTAGAAGGGTTGACGGTGAGGGTACGTCCCATCAGGTTGTATTCACCTTAAATTACCTTGTGATTCAATTTGGGTCCCGAATAGAATAAGACTTAAAATTGTTTGATTTTCCTAAATGTTACAGGACTTGTACTTTTATATGTGAAGTTATAAGTAAAATTAAAGAAAATAAATTTACTAAATGTTTTTATTATTCACCAATTCTGTAATCAGCCTAGCTATCAACAATGTTATTTATTTGAAGTCGGGTGCACAAGTCGCCCATGGCCGAGCAACAAAAAACCAATTGGGTTTTGATCAAAATACGTACTTACCGTTTGAGATATAATAGAAGTTTTTAAATCTTTTCACGCATATCAAGAATTGTAGGGAACGAAATGAATAGAAACCGAAACCGGCGTGGATGTAAGAAGAGATTGGTAAATGTGGAAAAAGCATGGCAGTTGCAAGGATAGGGATATTTGGCACTCCGCGCTTTCTGCGTACCCCGCAAGGAATTTGGTGTGAAGATGTATGAAATGAATAGAAGTCCAATAATTTTAATTCTGTTCGCTAAATTTAAACATAAGAATATACCTTTTCAAGTATAGACATAACGCAGATTTCGTTAGAAATACGATTGTAAAATATTAATTGACGCGAACAGCACCAACTATCAGAAAAAACTCAAGTTCTTTGATCGACGAAGTTTTTCCATTAAGGGCTTAATAATTTGTGATATCGTCTGTTGCGTGAAATGAAAACGAAATTTCAGCTTTGATGTAAGCTTATCTTACAAGAAAAAACAGTACCTCAAAGCTTCTGCGAATCGATGCTTTTTACTCATTAACTGAAGCCCTAATATAGACATACGCTATATATTATTGTATTTCGGCGCTATTGCTCATTGTCGTTATCAATAGATATTACATATAATAGATCTTTAGAATTAAATGATCACGACAAAAATATGTACCTAATTACTTTGAATACAACCTTAAAAAGTCAATATTATCTGAACACAAAACAATAGTTTTGGGATATTTTGGTCTGATCATAAATTATTTGATTATTTTTATAGATTGTGATTGTTTCTCTTATCTTTGAAAAGGTGAACGAATCCGCAAAAACTCACTAGTTTTCTAACTAATGACACAAATGGATCGCTAACCGGAAATCTAAATTGGAACCCTTTAGGTACCCATACAATAAATCCGTCTACCACGCTCTACAAAGCGGATCCCAATAATGTAACGCTGCTACTTTAATAAACATTGCTGCTTAGCGTCAGAAATAGGAGTAGCGGAGACGTTTCCGTACGTGAATTCTGAAGAGGTGTTATGGGTTTGTGTTAGAAAAACAAAAGGTGTTGTGGGTTCAAGGCTCGTTTGGGTCAATCAAGTCAACATGTTGGTAGGTATTAAACCGGTATCCGATTTATTTTGGTAAGTTCTTTTGGGATTGTCCAACTGTTTTCTTCGTGAGCACCTATCCTTCTACAGGAGTTCTCGCAGATTGCAATGAGTGCACGGCTGATAATAATCGTGCATATTATTCCTACGGTTCATACCTTTTAGAATGACCTGATAGCCTTGCATTTCGCTGCGTCCTCGCCTAATAGAAAACCTAACCTAATAGAACAGTCTAGAATGTTCTATTCACTCTGATTTTGATTGATGCTAATCTAAGATTTTTAGAGGTTAGTACATTCCCACGTTTCACCGGTTACGTTTACTTCCCATGGAATAGATAGTGAGGTTATTGTCATAACCCGGGCACGCATCCAGACTAAGTTACTAGGTACTAGAAATTCTAAATTAGAAAAATCCAATAGCACCCGACCCGGGATTTGAATCCAGGCACTCTCGATCGGCAGTCGCGTTTGCAACTATTGTATAACGCTTATTATTTATTTTATACACGGCCATAGCCACTGTTTATTACATTAATAACTTACACTTAGTAAACATTACTATACTTTGATGTTAAGTCATTCATTCATATCCATATTCTTGATAGATTATAATATTAGGTTGCTCCATAACATTATACAAAGCCGAGTACACGGCAGCGCCGGCTGCGGCCGACAAGCTATAAGATGTGTTTGTAGACGATTTTACTGAACACTCAAAATATATTTACTATAACTTCATATCGCAAAAGCCAAGTATTATTATCAAAAATGATATATGACCTCTGGGATAACTTTTTATTGAACTTTTCTAAAGATAACCCGGTCTCTTAATTTCAACGCTTAAATCGCGTAAACCTAGTAATTTTATTATGAAAAGTAATATAGACTGGTTATAAAAATACCCTACGTTCTCGTTAAAGTTTGTCATGTACCTACCTAGCTATAATTTTTATCAAAAGTTTGATAGGTAGGTACATACAGTTACTTTTGAGTTTATATAATTAGTATGGATTTTGAGTATTTCTTTATACTTCTCTTAAAATATAATATCATAATTATAAAATTTATAGAGAAACATTTTAATTCAATAAATATTTGGTAACGATTCCGCATTGCGTAACATTTCTTAAGCAAGTAGGTACATATTCTGCGTAAATGTACTTAAAACCACCAAAAGTTACGTTACGTTTGAAAGTTTAATTACCTGCCTTGTTAAAGTTGTAAGCATTACGCGGTTGTAATACGTTACATTACAAAGTTACAATGTTAATACCGATATACCTTTCATTAGTTTTGGATTATGTTAAACATAATACCTATATTATTCACTTCAGACTCATCTATCAACCTATTCAACCTACACTAAATAAATATGTTTGAAACAATTAAACGCTTTAAGAATTTAATACATGGTATCAATACAGTCGACCTATAAGAGAACTTTTAAATGTCACGTTTATTTCTTGAACACTGACTGGTTGCAATATAAAAAACTTTATTTTTCCCACTAATGTGCATAATGATTTCGTCTGTTGGGATTGGAATTAAATTGGAACACTAAGTTTTTTTGTATCCCCAAGTCACAGTCATACTAATTTCAAATTTCTGAATGTAAAATCAACTTTATAACCTTTTATTTCCTGGACGTCTGTTTTCTACACGTAAACGACTTGGCTGTGCCCTCGACTTTGTTCGCCTGTACCTCCGTCGTGCACTCCAACGTGAGTTGGGAACAAACTTCAATAAACAATGTTCGCCGTAGACCTGTCAAGAACACGCTCGTAACAGAAGAGATTGTTACCGTGCTTGACGCGGTTCAATCATAATTGGACGAAACAAAAAAAAAATTAATACAACAATACCTATAGGAGAACACAACATAAATATTACAAAACAGAGGAAATACGACAAAGCAAAACAAAATCGAAACAAAAAGTTTGATAAGTGACAACGCAAATCGCAGTAGAAAATAAGACCTTAAACTTTGTTATTTTTTATAAATTATTATTTATAGATTTTATATTTCAATAACAATAGATTTTGAACGATGATAGTGACCACGGCAGCGTGGGTTTAGCGGTCCGTTTCAAAATAATTTCTTTAAAACACTACCATACTGAGATTTGAGAAACCGCCTTTTTCGTCCATTCGCTTTGAACTTTATTTGACGAATATATTTACCGACCATGGATGAGAGCTGAACGATTTTGCATTTTGACATGGCAGGTACACACTCAAAATAAATAAAAGAAATGTGATGAAAATTCAGATTCATTCTATAGGGATACATGTTATCTCTGCGCAACTCTTTAGTAAACATTCTCTGATGGATTGTATATTACTTTCGTTTACGGACTATGAAATATAAAAAAAGATATTTAAAATTGTTGATATTATTATATAATCAAGCTTCACTTCTTATGAATAGTACATAAGCATCTTAATATATATATCAGCGTCAAGCAAGTATCTAAGTGAAGTTATTTACCGAAGTTGGTGCACTTATATTAAAAGCGACGTTGGAAATTGAAAACAAGCGCGCTCAAAGCAGGAAGCTCGACTGAACTATGATAGGTATCAAGAGTTATCTCATATTTATATATAGATAGACAACATTGCCTCATCCATTATCCGTCTGTTCATTACAAAATATCCTTTATAAGGTACTAACTATTAATTTATATTCCTTTCCCCCATATCTTTACATTTATGCACATATTTAGATTTTAACGTACGTATATAGGAAACCTTAATTCTTCTTTTTTTTTAAGAGAAGGCCCATGTCCAACAGTTTAAAGATAAAAGAATCCAAAAATATATAGAAAAAATTCTATAAGAAATTCATCTAAAGCTGATTACTAAAAGAATGGCAACGATGACCCATTCAATTGTATTGTACTAAGTCTAATTGCTCTCATACTCATAATAGATTACTTGGACTTATGATTATTTTATTAGTTCTGATTCCTGCAGTTTGTTACCGTTTAATTGTAAGATATTTCCTCTTAATTTTATTGTTATGGAAATCTATTGTTAGT
>DWMG01002753.1:0-12764 GCA_018244855.1 Elbella merops
AAAATTTGAAACTCCTAACACTTGTAGTTTCTGAGATTTCGTGATGAGTGAGTGAGTGAATGACCTTTCGCTTTTATGTATGTATATAGATAAACATACATACATATACAACCAGGCGAGCCTTCTAGCACACGCGCCACACTGGTCCAGTATTAATATCGGAATTATAATAACATCAATTATAATAATACTATAATTTATAGCGACAATAATTATACTCATATTTCAACTAATATTTCATTTAATGATTAATAATTATTATATCGTCAAGACAGGGCGAGGTCGTTACGCCGTATATGAATCTGGACACTCGCTGGACGCGTTCCCAATATATGTAGATGTAAGAAACATGCTTTGTATAAAATAGGGTTTCGGTGTAAAAATGAAAAGAAAAGTGATGCGGACATGTAGAAGCAATCACAAAAGATAAAACAGATTTACGAGTATAATAGGAATGATGATGGATACGGGTGTTGAAGGAGACCAGGTCTCGCATGTCATAAACAAATATGTAATAATGATAGGGAGTTAG
This sequence comes from Elbella merops, assembly GCA_018244855.1. Taxonomy (NCBI): domain Eukaryota; kingdom Metazoa; phylum Arthropoda; class Insecta; order Lepidoptera; family Hesperiidae; genus Elbella; species Elbella merops. The sequence continues at coordinate 533 of DWMG01002753.1, forward strand.
AAGTCTCCAAACACCAGCGTGTATGTATGAAGGGGGTAATAAATGGACAAGCACATCAGGTCTGTACGAATAGAGATATTTGGCACACAGTGCTCTCTGCCTACTACGTAAGGGACTTTACACGACTATATCATCAATAGCCATAATAATGTAAACTAACTGAGATCGACAAGGGTGTGAGCCCATAATAACGACATACACAAGCCATCAGTTTGAGAACATGATCGGTACCGCGATTTGTTAGACATTAAAACACAAGCAGCGGCAGTCACGAGGCGCTTGTTCGCGGCGAGATATTGCACGTTGGTGTATACATTAATTCACATTTGAATAATTCCTATATTAACATTTAACCATATCCAATAGAATTAATTTTTGATTTTACAACTTGCCTTCGATATGTATCCGAGAATTAATATTGAATTTTACAACTTACCTACCTTCGATAAATTCTGATTTTTAATATTATTGATTCTACTAAAAGAATTACTAATTGTCAAATATAACCTAGAACTCTTCAATATAAAGCTGATTAGGCTTTTTCTAGACACGCGTTCTCCATCCTATATCGTATCAGCGCTTTCCATCAGGCGGTATCGGGACTAAACGCTGGCCTATCACATGATAAAGAAACAAGCGAAAGTATATGTCGGCATTGCAGCCGTAGGAAATTTGTAATGTCTGCTCACCTCAATGGGATCTAGATGTGATGGGATTACGATACAAGTACGTTGTCGTTCTATGTTGTTTAATCGGTTAAAATAAAAATTAATTTAAATAATAAGAAAATGTAATTTAATAATTAAATGAGAATTTCCAAACTCCTGTCCTTACTAAAGTCTTCATATACATTTTGACATAATAATTATATACTGAACTTTAAAATTTACATACAAAGTTGCATATAATATTCAATAGTCTCGATTTATTACGAACAGATTTATCATTAATTTAAAGTTATTATTATTATTTGACTTCTCTATTTTGCATCGTAAAACATGTGTTATGTGTGTGATTTTACACACAACATGACCTTACCGTGAGTAATGCAACGGAGAGCGTAAACGTATCACTTAAAAAAAATCCAATATTATACAATATTTGAATAATTGAACTGTTACGGATGAAATATATGTGTGTAAAGAGACAAATAATTGTAAAACGAGCGCGTCGAGTTTTTGAGGATACAAAAATATGGTTTCAGTACTTTCAACCTACCCAGTAAGGAGCCCGGCGTGACGATATAATAATAAAAATATGACTGCTATATTAACTGTGGGAAACGTCATATGTGAAAGGGATATAGAGTATTCTATCCTATAAGACATTGGTTCAGATATTTTCAGTTTGTAGCAAGATATTTCGAAGAGATTTATTTAGCATGCATCGACAAAACTTAGAGTACCTCCGAGTACAAATCGATATTAATGCATTGTTTAAAAAGTTCACTGTGCCACTTTTCAATGTTCATTGGTGACGTTAAAATATCGATTTAAGTGGAACATGGTTATTAAAAGTCAATTTTTCAAATTATTCGAATCGATAAAATATTGAAGGTAACGTTTTTATGATTGAAAAGAAAAACTGCGATTTACGTTATTTTAAGAAACAATTTGAAATTCATTTTTTTTAATTCACTCTAATGAACCTATTTTATTTCATATTGGCGCTGAAATTACCGTTACCTATCAATTATGTAGCCAATCAAACGCCAGCATTTTTGACAGCGATTGCTTCTTTCGTCTATTGTCTTTGGTTGTCATAGATTACGATTGGGTTGACAGTGACAGACTATTAAGTGATTTTGCACTTGCGATAAGATTGATACTGGCAGAATTTTAAGCGACTTTGGCATTTGTAGACTTCCAATGAACTCAATAGCGACGCAGTCAATAACGACTTTTAAGCAACTTTTTACCCGATGTAAGCGTGTACTCAAACAAGATGTAAATGTGCTTATCAACATAAACAGATATAACTGTTGCTGTATGTATTTAGCGCTAAATCACCAGTACAATACGCCACTCGAGTTGATCTATTTATGTCTAGTTTATTTCTGGGCAGACTCAGCGGGCCGTGTTCGTCCACAGCTGATTTGAGCAATTTATTTACTTGGAGACGTTTATACTAGTACCTACGATTTACTACTTTTAAGCTATAATAATAATAAGGTCCTTCAACAGAGTAGCAGGCTATGACCTTAACCCTTCTCATTACGAGAAGAGTACGGTGATCCAGCCGTGGAACGGTATCATAGTTGTTAATGATGACGAACGCAAAGTACTATCTATATTCCATATTTATGTTCTACAGGTTACAAAGTAAATATCTATGGTACACGCTTGTCAAAGGTTGACATATTGCATGTCAAATCATACGCAGACTAAAAGATTTGAAAAGCTCTGCTACTTAAGCTGCCAAAGTCAACACTATTATACAAATGAAAAGACTGATGAACTGCTAGCCATAAGCCCGCCGTTCGGGATTTTTATCCATAACATCGACTCTGAGCATAAGCCTACTGTGTTGCCCATTGGCGATATACATATATAGCTACTAAAAACAACTTTGAGCATTCTTTACATATCGTATCGTTGCAATATCGGCGTCGTGTCGTGAGTTCTAAAACAATGCAACCGTTTAATTCGACTTGCGTTTTTCGTTTTGGCGCTAACGCGTTACGGTTTTATTGCGTTATGTAACGTTACATAATTGTACTAAGCTAAACGAGCCGACAGATTTATACAGTTCACGTACGTGTTAGGGCGTGTCGGTGTGTGTGATGTTTTTTTAATAAAACGATAACGAGCTCGAAAATGTTATCAGGATCATAGTAGTCGTAGTCATTTATTAAATTAATTGGATTGTAAAGTTTACATCAGTTGCTAATGTATGAAAAGTGTGATGAATGTTAAGGAAGCACGTCTGGTCTGTAAGAATAAGTATGTACGAGTATATCACTAGTGTTTTTTGACTACACCGTAAGGGATCTGGCTTGATGATAAAATAATAAGAGAGTGATATTGTATAAAAAATATACATCTTTATATATAGGCATACGAACGAGTATATAGTAATACTCGTACATGTGGCTTTTATATAAATAAATTATATCCATATTCTTAATACATTGTAACTCCTTGAATAGTAACTCCTCTTAACAATCAGTCTTAAGTTTGTAACTATATTAATATTATATATTTCGACTTGTTTACAACGGTCAGAATCCCTTATAACATACTTCTGTAAGGAGGGTCGTGTCTAACAGAAAAAAGATAATAGGAATGGATATGCTTTTTTGAATAAAATCTGTACGTCTGCTAAACTATTTATATAATTCTCTTAATTTTTTATTGTGAAATAAATAGTAGACAAGATGTCAAAAGCCACAACTGATTCCTATCTGCTATGGTATCTGCATCGTACTACAAAAGGACTCTAAAGAATTGGACTGCCCGTTTAGTACTACTTGTTAAAAGGAATTCAGATACTATTAATTGGTAACAAAGTTACGTAAATTGGAATGTTAGTAACATTAGTCCAATTAGTGTAGGTATATTAGTCTGAACGTAATTGGTTCCTATAATTACTGTATATCAAGAATGTCAATAGATTTATACGACTTACAGTTTACAGAAAACTCAAGTCCAATTAGAATTGTTTATTAGCTATTTAAGCGAAGTTTACAACTGTAATTACTGATTCTAGTTGCTAAGTTAAAAATGTATCTGTTACAATAGAAGTTACACGTACAAAGACATACGTAGGAGACACTGAACATTGATTTTGATCAATTAAATTGAAACAAAAGCTCTGGCGTAGGAGTGAACAGCATTCATACAGCCCTGTATATAGTCTATTGATAGAAACTAAACATGAAATTGATTAATTCTCAGTTATTTGTTCGCTATTGGCAGTTCGATAAGACCTTGTGAGATGTGTGGGTTTACTGAGAGAATGAGCTGAAACGACATAATACTTGCAGAACTGATGAGACAAAGACACTACCGAGGTCAGTACAAGTTAAAATCAGTAGATACTATAAATCAAATACATTTTATTCTTAACAAAAATAGATGTAAGACTGTTGATTCTGCATTCTTGTTATATAAAGATGTCATCGCTCATTTGGGTCTAGAGTGATACATCCCAAAAACACTACCTTTCAGAAAACAGTTTACAAAGTTTGAAACCATAATTATTCCATGATAATTATAATATTATATATATTCCATGATTATTATAATATTATTATATATAAGTCATATGACTTATTACTATTTATGACATGTAACTAGTATTATGATAGTAATAGAATAATTTTGACTTTAAATTTTCTGAACTGTTTTCTGAAAGAGTGTTTTTGAGATATTACTCTCTAGTCACAAATGAGCGTGATAGACCAAGAATGTCGATCTGTGTTAGGGATCCAAGACAGGTCAAAGTGGCTAAGATATTTCTAATACTCTACATGACGAGATAGATACCAGATCTTTCTAAAAGGGAAAGCGATCTAATTGTTATATTAATAGCAAATTTACAAAAAAGCATACTCTTTCCAGCAGTATTAATATTAATATATTTTAATATGTAATGATTATGATGATAGAAGCAACGTTTGTCAAATCCTTTCTTTTCAACAAATAATTAATCACCTTTCAACCGATAAGGCAACTTGGTAAATTTTATCAGCATCATCAGCTTATCTCAGTCCCTTGCTGCACATAGGCCAAAAGGGGATTTATGCCCGTAATATCCACGCTGGGCATGCGGGTTGGAGTTGGTTGGTTAACTTTAGATGTACTTAAATCATGTACCGGCTAATTTCAAGATAGACTCCACCTACCTCCGCTAATATTTCATGATCGGTGGGAAATAAGGAATCCGTAGACGAAAAGATCATAGATCCGAAATTAATCGGGCTATCCTTGAAAAACCTACAGTATATACGATCAAGATTAAATTATGTATCTGAATATTAAATTCTGTATAGATACTAATCATCATCATTAGCCTGCTCCGATCCACTGCTGGACATCCACAGCCTTATGCATTAACTAGACTTGATCTTCATTTCTTCATGTCTAACCACTGGCAGCTACTTTGTTTACGTTGCCTCTCCATCCAGCTGGAAGGTGCTCTACGTTATATTTGTACATTTTTTTTGTAGATTTGACTGCCTCGTTGGTCGAGTGGTTGCAAGCGCAACTGTCGATCGGGAGGTCTTGGGTTTAAATCCCGGGTCGGGTATCGTTGGATTTTTCTAATTTAGAATTTTCGATAGTAAATCGGAGTCTGGAATTGTGCCTGGTGAATGGCAATAAGCTCACCCTAGCTCATAGGAGGCCTATGTCCAGCAGTGGACTGAGACTGCTGGACATAGGCCAGTAGGAGCAGTGGGCTGATGATGATGATGAAACGTAACGGGTGAAACGTAGGTGTGTACTCTATTACTCTGTCTACCCTTAACCTTTTTTTACCGCTAGTAATATTAAGTATCTATAACATCCCTAATCAGAAAATTCTTAATTTTTAACTCATTAATACATTAAATCCAATAAATTTAGGTAATTGATTTGTTCTAATTGACATTTTATACCTTTAATTTTGAATATCTGCATTCCCATTTTACTTTTAATAACTACTTATTGCTTGGGACAACCTATAAATTCTCTTCTGTCACAGCACAACAGAACATTCAGCCGGATATAATGAGGCTGTCCCACTGTAACACAAACGTGGGCGGTCATAACTCTATTTTCCTGTCGTTTCTATTACATCTGGGTCATAAATACTGTGACTGACTGAGAATAACAGGTCCTTTATTGGGATTTCTGTATGTTAAGAATTTATGCAAACAACATTTAAGGAAAGAAATTAATATGTAATAAAAATAATAATAATAATCGCCCCATTGTAATTCCACTGTTTGAATATAGGTAGGTCTCCTCTCATATTGAGAGTGTTAAGGCCATAATCTGCCACGCTGGCCAAGTACGGGTTGGCAAACTTCACACACCTTAGAAAAAAAAAATGCTAGAAATGAATGCATCGATGAAATTATAAAGTTGACTGTGATTCGAAAATACTACTCATATATTGTCATATCGCTATATTTTTTGAGTAAATAAATTAATGGACAGATACATTTGGATGGTTTTATAATGTCTAAAATATTTAATATAACTGTAGACAGTTCGTAATTGTATTATTACAATAAATTTTACTAATTTGATACATTTACAAAGTCAACTTTATAGTTTATTAGGTACTGTACATGTTTCACACTAATTCCTTGCTTGAAATATATCACAACAGGACAATCAGCCGGATATAATGAGGCTGTCCCACGGTGACACGAGCGTGGGCGGCTGTAACTTTACTTTCCTGCCATTTCTCTTACATCTGGGTCATCGCACGTGAAAAGATTTTCTAGTCTTAATGATATATTGTTGGCATACACGAGAATTAGGATTTAATTGTCTACTTAATTCATAAAAGTAAAGATTTGGCTAAGTGTTAGAAGGTTTGATTTAATTAACAAGTGACTCCAAATTTTGGTCGAGTTCTTCATTAACATCACATTATTTCTTCAGCCATTATTCAATATCAATTTCTCTTTATAATAACGTAAATATTTATTATGCCTGTTGCTGTTATTTACTGTAATTACTGAGGTGAAAGATATAGAAGCCTTAGTAAAGATTTCATATTTTAGACATAAAAGTAATTACGCATCCGTTTGCATTAAATAACATATTATAATTTTATCTTTTAACACGTGAAATCTGTAGAAATAAATAAGAGGCATTTTTTGGTGAATCTGTATACAGTTCCATTTCGACAGTAAATATCGCTACCAAGTTCCAAGTTAATTTAAATAAAACGCTCAAGTGATAAGACGCATAAACAAATCGAATACATAATAATAATTAGTAAAGCTAAGAATCTAGAGTTAAAACACGCAAGAACCGACTAAATTAATTTACAATTGATTTATGAAGGAATGATGATAATGATAGGAATGGTTCAAGAATAAATTAAAGAGATATCCTCAAAACAATTTTATATTAAACAGAAATTACTCCATTTGAATACAAGTAGATAAAACCTCAACGCACCAAATGTCAATAATTCGCAGGTTTTAAACAGTAACTAAACTTAAATGTGACGTGATATTTATTGGCCATTGCAACCCATGGACATCTATAACTAAGATATAGAAATAAGTATCTCTAAAACTAGAATATAGTAAGTTAAATAAAACTACTGAACGGAAAACTAACGTGTATTTGAATCCAGAAAATGTTATACGCCCTGTATATAGCAAATGAGCTATGAATGATACTGTGTTCAATTGTTTTAGTGATCAATAGCGACTACGTTAACAAGAGTCTGTTTCTCAAATTCCCTATTATATGTTTATAAATATAAACGAATTTTCAAAAGTTACTGAAACTATTAAGTAGATCTTGAAATATTCAAAATATTTTGAAAACATGCTACAAAATAGAAATAAAGGTTAAAAGAGCACTAAAACACAGAAATAAACACCACTATCGAAGAGCCGACCACAATAAGACTGTCCGCTGTGTGTAGATGACAGTAAGATTCTCATTTTACGGCACCTTTCAAATCTAAGCGCTTAACTGTGTTTGATTTACTGATCCTTTTAGCGAAGTCCCTATTGTAACGGTTAAGGTAAACAGACTCAGTCTGGAATCGGGTGAACCATAGACGACGAAAGGTTTTATTTTAGCGAATGCGTCTTGTAACTAAATTTATCCAAGAACAAAAGCTGTTGTTCATAGTTTTTTGCTTTCGCGATTTTTCAAATAGTATCAGGTCCATTCCAATTTAAAGATCTTCATCGGAATATGATCGGTCGACAGTAAATAACAACTTATGACGTCATCGTTACGTTTGCAACTAGAAAAGTAAGTCACTGTGCTCAATTTTTATTTAACGGTGAATCGCGAAGTAACAGTATCTGTTAACCATTTTTCACTTTTACACAATTCACAGACGCATCGCCGTTCTCCAGAATAAAGTATTTTATGGATCTAACACATTTCTTTAGAAAACAGTGTTAAATAGCTCAGTGGCCAGTGGAACTTGGACTGGGATTTCAATTCTACGCACTCTCCAAGGCAATAACGTTGAAGGAAAATTTTCACAAGAAAACCTGCGCATCTTAATTCGCCAAAGTATTATCTACGCGGTGAAAAGTCCCAAACCAAACGTGACTAGCTGATAAGCCATACCTTTAAATCATTTTTGTTTTGAAGAGAACTATGTTTCTTAATTCGTCATTCGTTACAGAATCAGGGCGGAACAAGAGCACAAAATAAGAATTTATGGCAAATTCTTAGTCACACTACGATCATTCGTTTGTAAAATATTACCACCCGGATGCATACTGTTCAATATCGAAGCGATTACAATGAGCACATCGGTACTACTCTCAATCTATAAAACATGAAATACTCACAGGATCATAAAATATCAAATGATAGACATAAAACGTAATGATCGTTTGTTTACAGACAACGGCTTCTAGGACTCCATTCAGTCTAACCATAGAATCCATAGCTGTTACCATTATATGGGAATAAAAATAAATCTCATTGTGTTTTTACATTTAGTTCACTCTTGTTTAACGATATTCAATGACACGGGAATACTTCAGTCGCGCCTAGCTTGTATATTTTAGAGTGTAACTTCATTAAAATGAATCGGTAACTAGATTGTATTTAATGATACTGTCTGTAAATTGTCGTAATAGTTTTAGAATTAACGGCGCCCGGCAAACACAGATAGCTGTCCATATAAATTCTTTATGAACCATAGAGACGCGTACGCCTCGGAATTGCTCATTTTGTATCTACAGCGGACATTTGTATGTCTCTACTAAAGATTGTATTATTTCCTTCATACAAAATATATTTCTCACTTATAATTATGTACTCGATTAGCGTACGCTCTAAACGTTTCATTAGAGTACAGAGAACACCGCTTCTACAGAGGCGTGCCGCTAGGCAGTATTCTTGCCCACGCACTATTCCTCCTATAGACCTTGAATGGTCTAATACATCATTGCGCGGGAGGACGGCTGCCGTCTGTGTGTGGTCTACGGTCGCAAGGGGATAATTTGTTGAATTATATCTTTAAGCTGTCTTACATTTTAACACGTAGAGCACGGGGATTGGTTCTTTAGAACATTTAATTAGTTTCCTTCAATTTATTCGCTAAACCGCCTTTGTGACTTAGGTTTAATTAATCAACGCAAATTTCTTAGCACGCGGAATGAAGAATTTCTTAGATTTGTTCAATTAGTTATTTTTGATTAACTTAAATATTTTTCCTAAAAGTTTTCTATAGTAAGCAGACAACATCTATTATATTGAACCTACATTTTTATAGATTAGAAAACAATATTATAAAAAAAATTGTTTATAAAATGAGTTCTACTAAAACGGAAACCTAAAAAATTGTTCCCTAAGAAACTAAAATAGACATAGTAAGTAAATGACAATACATGTTAAAAATGGATGCACGAAGTTATTATATCCTTCTGTTGCATCTCCGAGGTTAATCGCTCAACCGCTTTTAATTTAAATGTATACAAAAACAGCACCAGGGAAGAGAAGACGTATGGCCAGCAGATAACTAGCATAGGTTTTTGTACAAATGTAACTAGATTTCAAACACTTACCGTCCATTTGTAACTAAACGTTTTAAACTATCTTAGAATGTTTTTTTCATATTTATAATTGATATTTTCTCTGTAAGTGATTTTTCGTTTATCTTTTGAGAAAATAAATGTTTGAAGCCGTAGGTACAAAAACAGGCTGATGACGATGAATGATAATAGCGATAGCGGGAACCTTGAGAAAACATCACCTATGGTAGGCTTTATAACATTAAAAAAAATCATAAGCAAAATCATAGGGTAACTTAGATATTTACTTAGATATCTTCCATAACTGTTTTATTATTGCATTACAATAAATTCCTTAAATAACTTATTATAGTGCAGAAAGATTGCTTATAAATTTTTTTTAGCCTATCAAATAGGCAGACGGGCCACCTGCTGGTAAGTGGTCACCGCCGCCTATGGACATTTGCAGCACCCGAGGAGTGGCCAATGCTTTGCCGGCTTTGAAGGAGAGCTCTCTTTGCGGTTTTCTTGAAGAACCCCATGTTATAATGCCCCGGAAAAACCTCGGATGGAAGCTCATTCCACGTTTTGCAGGTGCGCGGCAAAAAGAATCGTGAAGGCCGAACTGTGGAGGACCGCCACAAGTCCAGTTCATGCGGATGAAACCTCAATCTTCGGTGAGTGGTGCGATGGAGGAAGGGTGACACGGGCATTTACTCGAATAGTTCTTCGGAGCGAGTATACATAGGAACTTCTGTTTCATGACATTTTATAACGAAAATTCAACTAGTTACGTGACCGTCATTCACATTGACGTCTTGACGACATACATACACATCTAACTGCTTAATTTATCTGTATATTTATTCCTCTGCCAACCTGAAACCGCTGGACGGATTTGGATGAAATTTATTATATCAATAGACAATCACCTGAAATAACAGACTGGCCATTGTTAGTAATAAAATTTGCCAAAATGTAACGTTGCTTGAACAATAGATCGCTCTATAAAGTCTAAATATAAAGTCTGTCTACCCAAATCCTTGGACTAACACTTAGACATTGCTCAAGAATCAGCTCCTAAAATTCAATACTCATGGGAATTCTAAATACCATTACATAATATCACGCTGTATATCGCCGAATCCGGACTACTGAGTTCAAATCCATGGCGCGCACCTCTTTAGAAAAGTGCGTTTTGAATTTAAATATCACTTACTAACGGTGAGAGAAAACATTCTGAGGAAACCTACACACCTTAGAATTAAAAAAAAAATTGTCTAGTGTGTGAAGTCTGCCAACTCGCACTTGGCCAGCGTGGAAGACTATGGCCTTAACCCTCTCAATGTGAGAGGAGACCCATATTCCAACAGTGGAATTGTAAAGGGTTGAAAAAAAAAAATCTTCAGCTTTGTCTAAGAATGAATAAGATGTTGATAATCCTTTTCTATGTACATTTTTTGCTAAAAGCCGGCGTGATGTTTATTAACTAGCATTTAGCTAGTATTCTAGAGAAGGGCCTTAGTCCTATCAGTGTAGAGTAGAGTAAAGGTGTAGACTAGGAACATGTATTGAAATAATGTAACCACAATATAACTCTGTTATTCATTATTCTCATTAAATCGAATTAAAAAAATAATAATTCATTATTAAACTAGTACATACGGCCTACTCGTATATAACGATTGGAGTCATCGAAATCGTATATGGAATTCTGTAATAAGTTAGTTATTAAAGTTGTATTGGTCATTTTGTCTCATGATTTTTTACTGAAATACTTCATTTCGTTAATCTATACGTTACTATGGCAACATTAATTAGTCGTTATAAAGATGTGACACCTGTATATGTAAAAAGTTGCACTCATTATTGGTCTATGTAGACAAGCAATTACAGTAGTTCTTTAATACTGCTTGTAAATTCTAAACGCGTTCAAGTAGTCAACTGGCAGCAGATGGACATCATTAAGAGCTTTTTTCGCATGCACATAAAAATAAAAACATACATACATATATCACTCAAGCCGGAGCCTTAATAAATTACAAGCAATAATAGCACTTATCTCTATCAGTCTAGCAAACACGGGGCGGATAAATATAGCCTACGAATGTATCTGGTCAATTAATCACTCGTTGTTCTAATTAATAACGAGTTTTACTACATTCGATATGACAATGTCCATTAAAACTACAATAAATATCATGACAGACCATAAATCATACTGTTATTAGCTATCGTGCGAATAACGTTTACGATGACTAAATTATGTATTTGTTTAACCCACGTATGTCATATCGGTATAGTCCAAATACTTTCGGACTTATGTTCGATATTTAAGGAGCTCTGGCAAGGCGTATGTACGACCAAGCCGACAACGGGCCCCATGCTCACCTCAGGGGCTTCGCGCCCTTGCACGCTCGTCCCCCTGACGGCCGCCCGTACCCGCGGGAGCTGGAGGGGCTGGACGATGCTGACTAGCATCGATGGTTGGCGAGTGACGACCACAGACTACAACACCGTCTGACGACGGGGGGAGATCACCGGGGGGCAGTTGACCCCCTGAGAATGCCC
>DWMG01002754.1:0-12761 GCA_018244855.1 Elbella merops
TCCCGGCGCTTGCAGCTCGGTACTCCAGTCTCCGCCGCGACCTCGCTGCAAGCACCGGGAGCTCATGAGGAAGGACCTCGTAGAGGTCCGAAACTAGTCGGGTCATCCCGAAAATACTCACGTGAGTTAAGCCAGTACATTTATAATCATACGTTTAGATATAATCGTAAAAATGTTTCGAAAGGGATCTACTAACTAATAGTGATCTATACTACTAAATGATACTGAACTACTAAGAGATTTTCTCTGCTGCATAGCGGCAAATGATGGGCCAAACTGTAGTACCTATGTAACAGGTAACCAGTATAGCAAATTTATCGTCAAAAATGAGAATAATGATGTGAAATGCACAGACAGATGTTAGCATGTGGTAGGTACAGAGGAGTACATTTCCGTCGGCAGTCACTTAAGTAAATCAAGTAATTTTAAATGAGTGTAAGTCACGCTATAACGATACCTACTTGCATATTGTCGTGTGCTGTCATCCACTCGAGTACGACATAAGGCTTTTATAATAATTTAATCAATTAAATTTAATTTTCATTGGATAACATTGACCCATATGCGTTAGCAGCGACTTAAAACTAGTGTTAGTAAATACAATCATTATTTAATAACAAAACAAACAAACCAATTATTTAAAACTAAATTAAATAATTATGTAACAACTCATACACGACCGTCGAATCTTAAACTGCAACGTTATATCACCCCTTTATCTCCCTGAAGGGGTATACAGTAAGTGTAGTACACTCCCACTGTTCACTAGTTATGTTCCCGTGTCACTATGGAATAGGGAGAGAGAACTAATTTTACACCCAGTCACATGACAAACATTCATGCTCAACACGCAACTACCACAACACACAGTAACCATTGACCATGTTTGTCCGTTGCTCGAGTGTGTGGAAGTGCGACTACCGATCGGGATGTCCTGGATTCAAATTCCGGATCGAGTATTATGGGATTTTTCTAATTTAGAATTTCTGGTATTATGTCTGATTTTGGATACCGGTGTATACTTTATACAGTATGTACGGTGTATACTTTATATAGTATACTTCACTCCCCTGCCTATCCCTTCAGGGATCAGAGGCGTAACGATACGTTTTTCAATGATCACTTAAACAATAAACAGTCAACAATACAGTAGGGTTTGCTCACATACACATATCCGTTGTAGATATCTAATATAACATATTTTGCTGTAGGTAACACTATCTCGTATTGCTTCTTGGACGGAAACTAATTTAACTATATTTAGATCAATCTCAATTTATGTGGAAGGCGGGAAGCAAAATGTGTAAAGAATACGATTTATATAATTAAAATGCTGTATAACTGTTGCTCGATATGTACTTTATTTAATTTAAGATCGGATCGGAGCACACGTATCCTGTTCAAGGTAGCACGGAAGTGAGAAAGAAAAAAAACATTGCCAGTACAAAACTTAAAATTTACATGAGTGTTGCTATTATGTTTAATTCAATAAATATTTATATGTTCAATTGAAATAGATATTATTACTTGAGTACAATATGTATGAAAATATTATAAAAATAATTGAACACGATTTAAGAACTTTACACACAAAACCCATTATTTTATTTACCAACAAAAGTAAACGTATTATAGCTATGTTTCCACTATAATTTCCACAACAATTACTTTTCAAAAATTACCTGCATAATATTAACAACGTGTGATTTATACACGAGTTATAAAAAATGTAGAAACACGAACAAACGAATCAAAAACATCGCATACAGACTCCGACCTTGAGTGATTAGCAAACAGGTCAGGGAATAAGGTCACTTCGAACCGTCCTCCGTCTGTTCAGAGGTCACAAGCGTTTGAATGGTGCAACTATTCACATGAAACGTAATAACGAATTGATTTTGAATTATGTTTTAGGATCTGAAATGCTGTCTTTGTAAGGCCGATGGTTGGCATGCAGCCAGTCCCCAGTCAAAATGAGTAGGAGCAGGTCACGGACAGAAATTCGGATTAGCTATCAAGCTCAGGAGCTTTCAACACTCCAAAAGCCCTATGATGTATTTTTATGCAAAGATAAACAAATCATCATGCAAATGTATTGCAAATGTCATGCAAATGTATATCTATGCATTTATGTAGAATACATGAATCGTTTTTACCAATTGTAAGTAGTTATTTTCATTTATTTATATTCTCTTACATATCGATAACAGAAGCACATTCTTAAATAACTTTATAAATGCTTACGATCATCAAAAAATATTTAAAATGAATTTAAAAAACCTATCAAATGAAAATTCGTCATCAAGTCCAATAATATTTTATCCAACAATATATCAATCCAATGATAGAGATGATTTTTTTCAATGCCATTAATATTTAAACTACTAGGGATAGCTTTATTGTATTAGTAATTTGTAAGAAATATTTAAAAATTAGATAAAACAAAGAAGTAATACAAATGGAAAAGGACCAAAGCCTCCAAAATCCCTGCCAGATGTTATTAACAGAGATCCCTCCAACCCGGTCGTAGAGAAGAAACTTTATGGGCCACCGTTAATTTATACAAAATAAACACATTTTATTTGGAAAATTAAAAGCTCCTATTATTTAAAAAAAAGGCTTAAAATATGGTATTCACATAAATTATTCAAATCATATCCTCCACTTATAATGAAGGTTAAAAGCTTGTGGCGAACGGATTTAATGTAACGATCAAATGAATGACATTTAATGACATTGACAATACAATTAAGGTTTACGACGCGTCTATGTCACATTGTATAAAATTTTTACAACCTACCTACCATCATCCGGCTCTGCGACCATAAACGGATAACGAGAGGGAAGGAAGTCCTTTTAAAAAATATTGCGTGATATAAAATGTAAACACATACACAACTTTATTTACTTTGTAACAATGTAAAGTTATTTATCTGTGTAAAGTTACTCTGTAAGTTTATCTGTACAAGTGACATCTGAACTTTAAAATGAAAGCTGAAATGAACATTTATAACAAAATCAATTTAGTTAAAATAAAAGGCCATTATAAAAAACAACAAGAAATAAGCAGTCTCAATATCGCTTGCTAATTACCTGAAAAATGTATCTTATATGTGACCCTAGCAGCATCTCCCGAACCTCGTCTGCTTTCATTTCAGTTTTAACCTCATCTGTAGGAAGTAAGTATAGTACCTACTTAATGACAAATTTCCATTCGTTGCAATGACTACAACAACTAAACACTTAATGTTAGTGACTTTCTTAAAGTGACTTTCTTAAAGAATTCTTGATAAGTAGATCCACAAGTCGAACACCTAATAGAAATAGATCCCATGACCTGTGAACAGCATAAAGAAAGACAGAAAGAACAACTTTTTATTCGCATTATGTACACCTACACTTTATACAAGCAATAAAATATAAAAATAAACAAATATAAACATTCAGTAAAAAATTTAATGGAGTCTAAGTCGTAAGATACGTGAACTTTTTCATGATAACTAAAAAGATTTGCCGAAAAATAAATTTTGCTAAGAAATATCCGTTTTACTAACTCATTATTTGTATTTCTCATTATTATTCCTTGGTTCTTAGTGAAAGGAGTCGACAAATGTAACACCCGCTTGTTGAGAAAGTAGGTAATCGAGCTAGACACTAACAGTCTACAGTTACTAATAGGTATAACTCTTGCCGTGTCTATAATTTTATCATTAACTCCAATAATTGTAATTCTCGTACTTGACTTTTTTGTACTTTGTTGGTAAGCATAAAACACAGGTCTGAGAAATATTTAATTCTGTAATCTGTTTATTCTAAATCTTATTTGCGTGTAGTTCGATTGGACCGTCATCATATTATAACTTTCTCGTTGGTTAGCATACTGTCAACGTAAATACAAAGAGCGAGAACTACTGAGAGGAATTAACGTCACGCAAAGTATCTCCTTTACAAACGTTTTATAACACTATCATATATTACACTACATACAGCTCATTGTCCAACTCGTCTATCGAAAATCATAAAACCAGAAATCAACCAAGCTTAAATCACGATGACTATTTCATTGACTGTTGTAAGACCATTTTGAAATGTGTAAACTATCCTGATATAAGCAGTGACTGCTTAGTGGTTTACCTTTAGTCGACTGGTCTCAGCGCGTAGTTCAAATCTGAAGCATGTACGTTTTACTATACGCCTAAGAATACACAATCTCTACTGTTTTCAAACGCATGTGAAGCCTGTCAATCTCCACTTTGCTAATGCTACACTCTAGTCTTAGTTCTTCTCTCTCTAAGAGGACGTTGTTTAAAAATGGAACTATTATGTACCGAAGACTTCATTGAACAATAATAATAAAAATGGTTCCATTGAACGAACAAATAACCCACCATAATTGAACATTATCAGTGACGACAACCGTCTTGCCTAAATAAACTAAGGAACGCTATTTTGATAGAACCCACACATAAATAACTAATATACACCTTATAACAAATGTTTACCACAATGAGTGGGATATTTCATTTCGTCCCTTCGACATTTCAGAAAACGACCTTCGACCTTCGAAGCCCCCCGTCTATTATAATCCCGCCTTCATTTAGCGAGTGGGCGATATCAAATAACGTATTTCGCGTGGGTTGTATTTAACAATGGATTGTCGTTTAACAGCAAAACATGTCTTAATGCCGTCGCTGCTTACAAATTTCGGACAGAATTCCACCCGTGTATTAAACAGGATTATCTGTTCTTAAGAATAACAATGCCTTTAAGATCATTCAGTTACTGAATATAGGGGGTCTAAAAATTTTAAAATTTAAATTAAATAGGCAAGATTTTTTTTCTATACATTGTCTTTCTTCTTCCACGCGAACTGAGCCACCGGAAATAAGTAGTAAGCATTGGAAGTATGTATTATACAATCTCAAGAATTTATATGGTACATGCATTCGTTCAATACAGTTAAATGAGGATATTTTAATTTTTGCAAAATATTTAATATTTTAAAGTACTGCGACCTTGTACAAAGGCTAGAGCGGCAGCGAACTGGCGCGAGACTTAGAAGTTAATATTTATTTCTAGACTTTGATTTACGAGTATGTCCCTTAAAGGAAATAGTCGTAAGTGACTCATTCGAATTATGAAGAAGTTTTATACCCTGTGTTACAAGGAACACAAATTTTTTTATAACATGTTAACTTTCTGAATGTAATCTACATAAAGATCTTCATATATATGTACACAAATAAACTCAATAATAAAATCAGTTCTGCCAATTTTATAGTCTCGATCGAGCACTGTACCTGTCTATATAAAAACATAACATCAAGGTAGTCAAAGAAATCTTGTACATACACTCCTACGTTTCACCAATTACGTTTACGTCCTATTATGAAATACCGGGCACAGATCCAGACTTCGAGTCACCGCAAAAAATTTCTACTAGAAAATCTAAGTGAGAAAAATCCAATAGTACCCGACCCGTAATTCGAACCCAGGACCTCTCGATTAGCAGTCGCGCTTTGCAACCATTTGATCAACGAGGCAGTCAACTGGAAACTGTACCTGTCTAATTATTTTAATGACGTCATTGTCATATAAGCCACACAGCCCACGTTGTTTTATTTCGTCAGCGGTATTAAAATAACCACAGGACAAAAACATAAGTAGATACGTATATGAAAACGTACACAGTACACTTGATTCCGGTGGCAACATAATTTCTAAGGCTTTATGTACAAGAGAAACAAAGCAGACAATTCGTAAGCTTCTTAACACTTCAACCTAGTTGCCAATCGGAGCGTTTCTAGGTCACTATAAAAGTAAATTGCACGGTTATATTAAAAACTACGCTGTGACCGAATCAATTGCAAATCCACTAATACCACTTGTATAATTATTAAAACTGGACTTGTTTTGAATAGTTTATAATAACAATAATAAATACGGATAAGAAATACAGAATATTTATAGATCAAAGACAATTCTATACAAATATCGAAGACTAAGACCTAAATATTACGATTCACTTTAGATATAGCAGAGTATCACTTACAGTGTTTGTTACGAACCCTTATATTAATAAATCGCTCATAGTCGCTCATGGTATAAAGGCTACGTATCAAGAATGATTTGGCAATAAGAGCAGAGCAGAACAATGCTTATGGCGCTCGGCATTACAATGAAAGGCCACTAGCTATCAAAATTTACTAGCGGTTTCGTGTTTCCAAATGCTTATGTAGGAGTGTTTGTAACCTGTAACTCATCAAAGCATCTATATTTCAAGTTAAACTGTATTGAATCTATGCTCGGTGTATAGAAATAGACTCACCGCCTATTCCATGGTGAGACGTAAACGTAACTGGTGAAACGTGACACTGCTCTGCCTACCCCTTCGGAAATTACAGGCGTGATGTTACGTTCTTAAATTATCAATTTTAACTATCGATCGTCCTCTGGGCGTCTCCATACGTGCCATAGAAAATATTTAGATATAAACAAAGTATTTTACTATAAATAGTTTATTTGAAATTACGAACAGATATTTTTTTAACCAATGAAAAATGAACATAGGAAAGAATGAAAATACAAATATTCGACAAGAAAATAATATCAACGCAAAGTTTAATAAACAAAAGTGATAAACAACGCAACACAAATATTTTTAAAATAAGTGCATACTCGCACACCGCTGAGATGGCTGCTATTCCTGTCAGTGAAAATAAAACGTCACTATGCAATTTTATCTATTCTAAAATGGTTGTGTGCATATTAAAATATACAACTTGTAGGTATGTATAATTGGCAAAACAAAGTAATTTTCTTCAACCAATACTTCCATTTTCTTTTTAACTATTTTTGTAATAGGTAATGTGCGTCGACTGATCAGAATACAATGCGAATTGTTGACACTGTTCAATTAGACTTTCCATGTTTGAGATAAACTTAAAGACCAATAAAAAAGCTTATAAGACCTGTGTACTGAAATCCAACGTTCAACTTTAACAGGATATTACATCGTAAACTCAAGGCTGTAAAACATCGTATCTTGACTCATCTTAATTCTTGACTCATCATAAATCTTGAATCATCTTAAATCTCGGATCATTATTTATCTTGAATCATCATTTTAAATCTTGATTTATATTAAATCATCTTAAATATTTCACATTGGTCACGACCTTGCGTTGCTCCTTTTGATAAAATATTCCAAATTCTTTCAGAAACAAGTGACGTACACAGAATACGTAATTCAGTTTTTAGATATACCTAATAATAAAAAATACATTGAGACGTCTCGAGACAGGGCCGACTGATATATAAATAAACAGAGCCTGCGTTATAGTAAACTGACTGATGATAAACTACATCTTTATGTGCAAATATATACCTACTTATACGTTTTATACCAGACACAGAATAAATATTTGTATTTATCACACAGATATTTTTCCTGGGTGGTTATTAATGCCCCACCCCCGGTTCAGCCGTCAGTTTCACTTAACTCTGGACCAACGAGCCAGCCATTAAACTTTGTCTTCATGTTGAAGATTATTGGTTGATTGTTGTCTTAATGTTCTATTAATTGGTATTTTAATTATTCTATTTATTAATTAATACTCTTGGCTACTCGTAGACGAGTATTTTCAGTTAAAGATTAGATGTCTTCTAGCAGAATGGGGGTGCTAAAAATCCCCGTGTTACGGTAACCCCTCAAAACCCACTGACTCTGGCCACGCAGTGGCTGGCAGTGGTTGGATGCGAAGAGCTGAAGATCGAGTGGCGTGCTATTGGAGAGGCCTATGTCCAGCAGTGGACGGGAGTAGGCTGATAATGATGATGATGATGATGATGAATGTTCTAGCAGACTCGGTCGCGGGTCTGCTAGAAGAGATGTCTTTAGAAATAAGCAATCTCTTTGTGGTTATGTGATGTGGTAAATGTTAATTTTGCTTGGTCTTTATCTGTGTGTAAACAAACTAATATAATAAATAAACGAAAAGGTGAAATCCTAGATAATTTTTAACTTTTTTATGACTATGCATTTCTAAGAGATTCGTACTTTTTTGTTATTTTTTCAAATATTAAGTACGCTACGCCTGACTACCTACGCCTTAATATTGAAACTTAAAGATTGTTATTGTAAATACGGAATAATAATAATAATCCAGAGTCTCAAATTGTATAAAAGCCAATCTATGCAAACCAATCTAACTCCCACACCTACAGAGTATTACACTTTTGCAGTCCCTGTCAATCATGTTCGAAGTATACCATACCGAAATATATTTGGCATAAGGCCATGTGATCATAACTTATCTAGCTTGTCCAAACGATCACTAATAATGACAATTGTAATGGAAACTCTAATAAAAAAAAATAGTTTTATAAGAAATGCCTCTGAAAATTTTAAATTCGTTATAAATACTTACTAAATATGATATATGATATATGAAAGTCATATATATTATTAGACATAACAGGTTTAAATTATAGACGGACAGCGAAATATTTGTAGTTTTGCCTCGTATTATTTCTCATGAATTGTAGTAAGCATGCCTCTCCTCCTCCTCCTCTGAGCTATTAAAGAGTATACAAATTTTAAATTTTGTAAACCGAGATCATTCTTACTCATAAAATCCAGAAACTGTGTTCTCTTGTCTAAGGTTACATCATAGTCAAACAGAAGCAGCAAAGATTCGGCCAATCATCATCAGAATAAAATGTATTAAAGATGCTCACAAACCGGTACCAGGTATTCATAAACATCAAGTTCAGAAGAAATCAAGCACAAACGGCAATAATTTAATACGACTAATAATATAATCTTCAGGTAAAAATATTTTAAAGATGTCTACAAATATAACCAGGTATTAGAAACAAGTCCAGAAGATTTCTACAATGTTATCACAATATAAATCAATAAATGTATGAAGCCTTGAGCGTCATCCCGGGGATATTCGCGTCTCTTTCGCACCCGCCCGCCCACAGTGGACCGCCCACGTGAAAATAGAAATTGCTCTGACAATGTTACCGTGTCTAGCTACACTGAACAACTGGAAATACAGAGGAATTAAGGTAAGCGAATTTTACAATAATATATTTGTATCATAATTCAATATCAGCCGCTGTAATGGTGAAGAATAACACAGGAAACCTGTCTGTTTTCCATGTTTAAAGGCGTGTGAAGTAATCCAACCAGCATTGATCAGCATGGAGGACTATGGACTTAACCCTCCGTCATAACTCATCATCTGTTAACTTTTGCCCAATATTCACATAATATAGAAATTATAAGGAAAAGTCTGTTCTTAAAATATATTTTGTTTAGAATTGTTTCTGCGAGATGCGTAGGTATTTGATACAGACCCAACATAGTGTTTGGTATATCTTTATGATTTTCCTATTGTATGTTTGTTCATCGCGCATAAACTGCTAAACCAATTTTGACAAATTTAGTATTGTGATAAATCAGGTATGCATAGTAATTATGATATATCATACTAATATTATGAATGCGAATGTAAGTTCGTTTATTACGCTTTCACGCGAAAACGACTGAACCGATCATCATGAAATTTTGTACACATTTTCTTGGAGGCATTAGAAGTAACATAGGATACTTTTTAGTAAAAGATTTTTTTTTTATCTAGGATAAAAAAATTCTTTGTCAAAAAAATTGTTTGTCAAAAAAATCTCAAAATCTGGCTACTTCAACGTCATCTAGCATTCCAATAATGAAGTTCCAACCCTTAGTACCGTAATACCGTCGCACTGTATTACTCACAGTCACGACAATATCCAATCCAATCCAATCGACTATAGTTTCAACTGTTTGGAATTTTCCTATATTTATAGTTCTTTTCTTCTGTCATTTTTATTTTATATTTTAATTTTTGAGGTTAGCTGTCATTTTTGTGGTCAGATGCCACTTAATTATAGTCACTTTATTATCTTTACATCATTAAAATTGGTCAATTCGTTGAACAGGTATCATTTAATTATGAACATTTAATTTCGAAGTTATCATCATGAGAATAAAAATGCTATACACGAACTATGTCCACGAACTTATGTGGCAGATCAACGCGAGCGAAGCCGCGGGCAAAAGTTAGTTCCTCCATAAATAAGAATACATTTGAAGATTGTTAATACATACTATTTTACTGGAACTAAAACGAATGCTCGTTATAGCCGATGAACATCGATAAAATTTCGTCGTTTTAAGCGATATGTCGCTATATCTGATGTTGTTATAGGCGGTGTTTACATAATCCATACTAATATTATAAAAGCGAAAGTAACTGTCTGTCTGTGACGTCATCACAGCCAAACCGCTGAAACCATTCCGATGAAATTTCATATAGAGATACTTGAGAGTTGGTATGGACATAGGCTACTTTTTTCCATTTTTTTTTATTTTTCCAGGAATTTCATCGTTTTACGAAAAGGTCCGCGAAAGTGGGCGTCCTGAACGCTTACATGGCGTGCGCTGGCTCAACCTTATGAGATACATAAAAATGAAAACGTGCGGCACTCGGGGACTGCCGCGGTAAACCTATTTATTGCCTAGCATTTTTTATCAACTTATGCAATTATAATTATTTATTTATTTAAGCAGTTTTTTTTTCTTTGATATTAATTCAAGTTACACTTTTTGAGCGTGGCGACCGATAAGAAAACAATTTTTTTTCTTTTATTGAATAAATGAGAAGTTAATATCGTTTAAAATATTCTTATTATCTTACAATACAAGTAGGTTATTCAGGATTATTTATCATTGAAACTATAGGTTTATGGTAATTGAAATAAGAAACATAAGTTTGAGACTTGATATCTTCTCACAAACAGCTGCTTACATATTCGTCAGATTTCGGAGCAGCTCGTCTCAATCCGTGCCAACTTCGTACAGTCGTACTAGGTTAGGTTTTATTTTCGTTACGGAATTTCTAGATTCGGTCACCGCGCTCAAAGCCCGCGATAAAAGCTATGCAATAGCTTAACAATATTCTACAAAATCATTGTCCTTTGAATAATCTATAAAAAAGTCCGCGATGATATACGTTTATCTCTTAAGATTGAGCCACAGTAATCATTTTAATATATACGTAAACACGCGGGGAAGTCGCTGCGAGGTGCTCGCGTGACGGGCGAATGAGCCGCGCGGTGTGCGGTGGCGGTTTGGTTATTTATATTTAAAGTTCGCGAGGAGGTATATCTATCTATAACAACTAAGCTATGAAAAGCGTGTTTATATAATAAAATTTATTAAATTGCCACTGCATATTTTAGATTCATTTTTTCATGTTATAATATGAATCAATACGGAATTTCATCATCGACCAAGTTCCACGCGCGCGAAGCCGTGAGCAAAAGCTAGTTGTTTAAATAGGGATTCGGCCGGGACTTAGCCGTTCGGACTTCGATCGTAATAACCGTTCCGTCGTTATAAACGATGTTATATTCGGTTTCCACTGTATATCCATTGCTGCAAAACATTTCACAACAAATTTCATTGTTTGTGCCATGTCTATATTATTCTAGGTTTATTTTATTCAAACTCCAAGGAGCACTTACAAATAGTCAGGTTTACATTGTAAAGTTTAGATAATAGATAGGTGTTATAAAAGGGACATAAATATTTTGATACATACAATACACTAGTAAAAATACATGAAAATCATTTTTAAAACTGAATTTTGCAAATTAATCAATCCACACGCTATTATAATATAACAACATCATCAAGTCCTCCATTCAATTGACTGTTTATACAAGATCACATTTTTGAAATTGAAAATTCTCTAATGCAACATATAACTCTTTCAATGAGAATTATGAGAATACCAATTTGTTTGGTCCCCAACTTGTTTTTTGTAAATTTTTTATCTTTCTAAATGGTCGTAATGGTCTAAGGGAGCAGCCTCTCACTCCGGGGGTGCTGGATTCAAATCCATTGCATGCACCTCTTTACAAAAGTGTGTTTTACATTTAAATATCACATGCTAACGGTGAAGGAAAACATCGTGAGGAAACCTGCACACATTAGAATTTACAAAAAAAAATTCTAAGGTGTATGAAGTCTGCTAACCTGCACTTGGCCAGCGTGGCAGATTATGGCTTTAACCCTCTCAATATAAGAGGAGACCCATATTCCACAGTGGAATTATAATGGGTCGATTATCATCATCATCATCACAAAATACGACAATCCGCCATGTTATGTTGAACGCCAATCAGAGCGAATGACGTCACGTTCGACAAGACCTCTATGACGCTCTTGTTTGTTTCATATATTCATGTGTTTTCTTTAGCTTGTTAATTAATAGAAAGTGAAATTACAAATTATGGAGCCAGGATTTACAAAGGCAAACAGCATAAATTTGGTAACAGTCGACTTGTCGATGCTGGGAGTGTTTCTATGATCAAACAGACTTGATTGTCAGAAATTAGGAATGTAGAAACATCCATATCGTCATAGTCAGAGAACAAGGATTTGACAAAAATGCGAAATTCACTTTATACCATATTTGAATACCATATTGTCTAAATATTATTACTGCATTACAGAAAAAATTCTATGTATTTAGTTTTGACGGATTTGAAATGCACTCATAGTAAACAAATTAAGCATGTAATTTTTCTAGAAAACTATACAATTATAATCCTTTATTTTTATTCAGTTTTATAACAAACCCTATTTTATACATGTGTACCAATTTTCATAATTACAGATTCAGAATTTAAAAAGTTATGTCAAAAAA
>DWMG01002755.1:0-12760 GCA_018244855.1 Elbella merops
AGGCCGCTGGAGTTGACGTGTTCTGGAGTGGAGATCGCGACTTGGCAAACGTAGCGTATAATGCCCTCCAGCTAGGTGGAGTGACGACATACGCAAAGTGGCTGGCAGTGGTTGGATGCGAAGAGCCGAAGATCGAGCTCAGTGCCGTGCTATTGGAAAGACCTATGTCTAGCAGTGGACGGTAATAGGCTGGGAATGTATATATGTAGGTATTGGGATATAACATGTAAATGAAAAAGCGTCTTCAGCTGGAGTTTGAAACGCCTTCTCTGTAAAAATATATGGATTCCACATGGAATTTCTTGTACAAAATATTCTTGGAAGTGAGTTACGTATATAAAATCATGTTTGCTATGTGTGTTTTTAAAAATTTGTACATCGTATTATACACAAATGTTTTGGTATGTACATATCTAGTTATCTTATAGTTAATGTTATGATTTTTCTGGCGATGCACGAAGACCTTGAGTTACAAGGCCCGTTCTCTTACGAACTACAAACGGAATTGGTTCAAAGGAAATCATTTTCACTTTTGTATTCCGTAAAGGTGTTTATTCCAGATTTTAAACTCACTGTGATTTTAGTAGAACGTTTTGCACATTTGTCTTATACCTACTTTGTGTTTATAGATAAATCTTTGGCGAAAATATTATATAATTAGTAGTTATTGAAAACTCCTTGGTCTAAAATAAAAAGAAGTAAGAAAAGAAACACGCCAGCTTTATAAAGATAGAGATAATTTGGCACTCGGATTTCTCTGCCTACCTAAGATGTAATGATAGTAATGATAATAAATCGTGCGTGTTTCACACTACAAACATGTGTTTTACCCGGAAACAGAACATCATCCGAACTATACACGCTACAACGGTTATTTTCAAAATCTGTTTATATGGTAAAAAAATAACTTTCAACGTAATATCACATCTGTAATCTCCGAAAGGGTAGGCTGAAGATTTAAGTACACCCCCGCGTTTCACCAGTTACGTTTACGTCCCATGGAATAGGTGGTGAGCCTATTGCCGGGCATAGATCCAAAGTCTGAGTCACGACTAGAAATTCTAATTAAGAAAAATCCAAAAGTACCCGAACCGGGATTTGTATCCAGGACCTCCCGATCGGTAGTGGCGCTTGCAACCACTCGACCAACGAGGCGGTCAACAACTTTCATCTTGCTTTTTAGTCTTTTTGACCAATCACTACTTATATCCGCAGTGACCTGGGTGAAGAATCATTATGGGAAGCAGTTGGCGATTATTGACGGGTATACCTACTCCATCAAAGCGCGTGCAACGAGTAACAAATTCTGGCGCTGTACCAAAACGTCCTCCTGCAACGCTCGGTTCCTCACTGACAACGATCTGAACTATCACAGAGGGAATCTCATCCATAACCACAGCCCACCGACTTTTGTCATTCGCGGTGGTGTGTATATTAAAATTTAGATCACCAAACTTGCGTCAATTAAAGATCATACAATAATGTGTGTTCATTTCTGTTCTGTTGACATTCAAAACATTCGTGATTCTTACATCATTTAAAATTTATTACGTAGTACTAAAATATTTAAACTGTTCAAATATTGTTGCTTCAGAACAGTTTGTTGATTTTCCTTTGCAAATAAAAAAATCAGATTAATAAACGGCTTTAAAAACGGAAGAGTGTATCCCGATATTAAACCTAATGAAAAGTATAATTCCACATTTATTTATGATGAAGGCAAAAGGAATATGTTGGTAGAAACATTTTTCGGTAAAACTTTGCAAATGAATGAAAATACAACTTATATTAATGTTACAACAGTAAAATGGGCGAGAAAACCATCCGGGAAGCTGATATCAATAGTCGATGGTTACACATTTACTTTTCATCTGAAAGGGAGCATTTCCATGTCCTGGCGCTGCACCCGCGGATCGACCTGTAAGGCTCGCTTTGTCACCGACAACGAATTCAACTACATTCGCGGAAACCTCCTTCACAACCACGCATCACCTCCTTATGTTATTCGCGATGGCGTTTATTATAAAATTTAGGAGTTCATGTAAATTTGCGAATTGTGAAATTATTTACATATGATTAATGTTATGATAATGTTCTGATAAAACGACGATTAATAAAACTGAACATGTCTTTTTTCTTTTTTTTTCTTTATTTTGGTCATGACACTCATCTGTTTTTATACCATTTATGGAATTGTAAAAATTCCACTTGCGTTATGGCTGTGTCATATGAGTATGGCAGTGTTTACCTGTCTCTTTAATGCAGCAATGGAAGTCAGTGGGCAGAGAAGATATAAAACAGTCACTTTTTCTAACTTATTATACACTCATAGGTTAGTTATTCGTTTTTATACTTCTTTTTAATTTAAATGATTTGGCTGTAAAACATAACATCATCTCTGTAATCCCCGAAGGGGTAGGCAGAGACGTGTAGTACACTCCCACGTTTCAGCAGTTACGTTCAAGTGCCATGGAATGTTACCAACGAGACAGTTTAGGTTTGGCTGTATTATAGATATTAATTTCATTGCTTACTTGCAGTCACCTGAGCTAAGAAGATTTGTGGGAAATTGTTGGGTATTATCTATGCATACACTTTCACCTCCAAATGGACAGGCACCAGCTCCAAATTGTGGCCCTGCAGTAGGGCGTCCAATTGCAAAGCCCGTTTCTTCACCGACCAACATATGAACTTTGTTAGATCGAAGTTGAATCACAATCAGAAACCATCCAAATTTATTATCCAGGATGGCATTTATTTCAGGGGGTGACATTTATGTAACAATGCACATTAACGGATATTGAAAAAGTATTATGATTATAACTAGTCATTTTACTATTTTGTCATTTGATGAATACATTGAGATAGAGATAGTAATGAAAAGAAAAACCTCAAATGAAGTAAACAGTAATGAAATGTTTATGATGATGATGATGATCTTAATTTATAGTTTAAACACATTTATACAGTAAGAATTTATTGTTATATTTTCTTAATCGGTGAATTAGTTTGAATTTGAATTAATGAATTAGTTTGAGTTTGAATTAATTTGTTTTCATTGCTATTTTAAAATATGAAAACTGACCTAAATATTTGAAATGCTATAAGAATTTAACATTCTCTATAAAAATCACGTAGCAGGGTAATTGACAATTTGCGTAGAGTGTCAAAAGCTAGCAGTGAGGACTAGATAAAAACAAAATGAGAACATTTTGTCCGAATATTACAAACGGAAGCGTTTTCATTCCGAACGCTGTGATTGGTACTTCAGTAAATTTAGAATTCCGTTAGGGACGAGTATTGAATAATGAATGTCCTTCTACTATTTGAATTTTCTTAAAATCTATTGCACAATATTCAGTCAAACCTTTGTCTTTGAAATGCGATCTGAAATTTCTTCCATAAGGTAAAATTAGGGCATAATCATTAATGTGCAACAGAAATTACGATTATGGCGAAAACTAATTAAATTGTCAACAATCAACATCTTCGTCGTCATTTCTTTTTCTTTACAACAACTGTCGCAACAATTTGTTGTTGTAAAAATATAACAGTACAAATTTTGTGTCAATAGCCGACAATAATTCTATTTGGAACTACGTTACATCATACGTACAAGCGTTTTCAAATTTTCATATGATTTTTTTCATATTGTGGAAAATATTATAAAACAAAACAGTGTGGGTATTTTAATCTCGCATATTCATCTCACTGTGTAAATTATCTTTACTTTCAGTACATACATTATAATATATTCTAAAGTTTTGTTTTAATAAAAAAGGCAAGTAATTTAAATGGACACAGAAGTTTATTTTTAAATACGTCATTATATCAATTAACTGGGAACAATTGCTTGCTCTGTTTGTATTTTTTTTTTTATTTGGAATTATTATTTTTTGTAGTGCTTTATATAGAAGTGTTATTATTTTAAGCTTTATATAGAAGTATATTACTTCGATTGATTTACCGACTTTGTCAGTACTGCTTGGTATATACTTTACACTCATCTCATATGTGGTTTGTTTGTTCACAGTGAAGTGGGTGAAGAAGAAATCCGGAGCTAGACTGGCTATCATCAATGGGTATGTTTTTATATTGAAACAAAATACGACTGATGAGAAAGTGTGGCACTGCTCCAAGACCTCCACTTGCGATGCGCAGTTCTCTACTGACAAGGACCTGAAAGTACTCCGGAGGAAACTATTCCACGAACATCCAGCGCCATCTTACGTGATCCGCGATGGTATTTATTGCAAGTTGTAGAGCACATCCATTGCCATCAGTTTTCTTCACTATTAGTATTATTATATCATCACGCCAGGTCCCTTTCGGGATACGCCGAGAGCACCAGATGCCAAATTTATCAATCCTTTACGGAACAGAGGTATTTCCTTTTTGATCAGTTTTAACCAACAGTAATATTTGATCGCATATCTGAATAAAATCAGACGTATTATGGAATAATAAAATGCATGTTAATGGTCGGTATCGAGCATTAATGTCTTATGAATGTGGTATTCAGAGTAAATGTATAAAACTACGAGTATCTAGGCATTCCATAAAAATAAAGACCATTTCAGACTAATCTTTGTCCAAATGTTTGTGAAGCATTTACTGTTACATTTTAATACAGACATTCAATTAATGTTAATTGAATATTTCGTGTATTGTCTCTATTTAATGTTAGTAGTTACTAAGTATTCCATAGGTATAAAAATGATCTCTGACTATTCTTGGTACAAATATATATTTGTGAAGCATTTATTATCACATATGAATAATGACATTTTAATAATTTTAATTTTATTGTTCCTATAACGTGTTTATTTACTGTCAGTAGTTACTAAGTATTTCTTTAACTTATACGAGTATAAAATCTGTGACTATTTTTTGTGCGAATATTTTTGAAGCATTTATTGCCATATTTTATTTATTGTTTAGATAAATTTTAATTAAATACCACGTGTATTGTGTGTATTTAAAGCCAGTAGTTACCAGTTCGTGTCTAGTCTGCTGTATAAGCATATTATTCATAGGAATGATAAGTTATGCAACTTTCGATAAGTATTGTATTGTATTGCATTTATTGTCTTATTGTACAGCGTCTATAGACGGTTTACTTAATGTAGTCTCGTGTTGAAAGTAAAATGAGTGTTAAATTTTGTCTATTTTATACGTTTATTCTAAGAAGCATGTTCAATGTGAGCACAATATAATCAATATATTTATAAATATGTCGTTTCATGTCGAATCATTGATTACATATGTGCGGAATGTTTTTTTTAATGTTGTCTTCATGAATTAGTATTTTTTTATATCATAAACGAACTCGTTTTGTTGGCCTTTTTTGGCGTGAAGTATGCGTCATGATGATTATAACTTCAAATGGTTAGTCAATATCCGAAAACAGCGTACAAAACTGGATATTTTAACGTATAGAAATATTTTGAATGGTCATCGGTCATGTTCATTAACACCTTTTCGTTCCATTGGTGGAAGCGAGTCTCGTATCAGAATTGGAAGGGTTAAAACTATGGTTTGCTACGCTTTTATGCGAATTTATAAATCGTGTTATATCCTTAAACAATATATTTTCTAAATTATTATCTTTGCTACACATCTAACATCTTTCTTAAATATGGAATGTAATACTATAATATTTTCGGTGTTGTAGTTTTGTGGGTGAAGAATAAATGTGGCAAACCGCTGGCGATCATAGACGGGTATACGTTCTCGCTGGAGCAAAGTTCCTTCCGGAGCATGTCCTGGCGCTGCACTAAAGGTTGCAAGGCGCGTTTCCTCACCGACACCAACTATCACATCCTCCGCGGCAACCTTCAGCACAATCACATGGCCTCGTCTTATCTTATTCGCGATGGAGTATATTATAAAATTTGAACACACAGTTACCTTTTCTTCATTACTTATTTTCGCAGTAGAATCATCTAACGTGATATTTTGCGTGGATTGCCTTCGATTTATAGGTCGTCAAGGAAATATATAATTGACACGTTCTAGATACTAGCATAAAATCATTACCTACTTAATATTAAAAAGTGTTTATTTATAGCAATATGTAAGTAACTGTAGATTTTATTAGAAATATAGGTTCTACATTATTTTTTGTCGTTTATATTTAGTCGATGTCGATTTTATTTATTATTTATTGATTTAATAAAACAGTAATAGCGCTTACTCCACTTGATAACATAACATAGAAATATTTATCTTTATTTAATCCCATTCCCTGTATAAAACAATTCCTATTCAACAAATTATACTCCTCCGTACTGAAGGTAAGGAGAACTAAATCGTTTTCAGTGCCAGAGGGCGCCACAAGTGTTGTAATTCACCCTTTTATATTTTCAACGTATCTTTTTTACAGTTCGATGGGTCAATAACCAGAGAGGGAAGAAGCTTGCTATCATAAATGGATACACGTTCTACTGTGCTGTCACCGGGGTTAACGATACGATGGCCTGGCGGTGTACGAAGGGCCGGCCCTGCAAGGCGCGGTTCACCACCAGCAATGGAAAGCTGTTTCCAAGATATCTGTCCCATGAACATCCGCCCCCCAACTTTTTTATACGTAAAGGTGTCTACTTCAAGATTAACTAAGGTTCATTGATAATAATGTGTTCTTAAAAGATTGTATAATTCTGTATATGTGACACGGGCAAGCCATGCAGATTACTTTATTATACCTTTATTACCGACCGAATTCATGTACGCTTTTCGAGATGGCCCGATTAGTTTGCGATCTATACGAGGCCCTTCATCGTGAGCTCCCGTCGATTGCAGCGAGCTCGTGACGGAGGCATTACAAAGGACCTCCTGTAGGTCCGAAACTACTCGGGCTAACACGAAAGACGAACATGATTTAAGCGGGTACATACATATACCTATATAATCATCTGCATAAACATTCATGAAAAATTTGATAGTAAAATGCAGATTGCTCATGGTGGTGTTTTTACTAACCGATGGGCCCTAAACTCAAGTGACCCATGAGCTGCGGTAAGCTCTGGTTTAATGGGAATATTATTACTCCTATCAATATTCCTACAGTATTATGAATTCGCTTATATTCACTATTATAACCAAAGTACATATTCCAGAAATTATAATTGTGATAATTTATTTTCATACTATTACAAGTAATAATTGTGTGTTTTAAATAATTATGAGTGGCCTTAATACTCTACTGTGACTATATGAGATACGAGTATGTTTGTCAAATTTATTTAACGATTGTACATATTCGATTTCTTTTGAATACATATCTACGTTTATACATAAGGAATTACGATTAAAAGTTTTAATAAATAAACATGTGTGTGTGTGTGTGTGTGTGTGTAAATAATGAGGTTTTTATTTACGAAAATTTACTTAAGAGGAACTTTTTTCTTACGAACGTCGTTTTAGATTTAAATTTTTTTTTTTTTTTATTGCCTGGTTGTCTTCGTAGCACGTGTTGTGTTTTCTTTATTAATCATATAAATACGAGCCAGTGCGTTCTTTTATTTGAAAATCTTATTTCAATTTGAAACACGCTTACCTTACGATCCATGTTTTGGTCAAGACACAAGACATCGCCCTTACAGAATTCCGGAAAAACCTTTCGTTTTTTTTTTCAAAGCTTTAAATGTGATGTATATGCACCTGTATTTGTTTTTTTCTTTAGTTTGATATGTCTAGAACAGTGTGTAAATGATTATATTATTTTCGAACAGATTCAACAATTTATGTTTTGCCTTTCAGTAATCTGGGCGAAGAATCCACAAGGCAAGCCGCTGGCCATCATCAACAACTACCCGTTCTACTGCAGTGCGATAAACCAGGAACATCTGCGTTGGCGTTGCACCAAAACCAGAAGATGCAATGCGAAATTTATTACCAACCGGAGCCTGTCCATCATAAGCAGCCAGCTGACTCATAGACATAAGGCTGCCGCGTTCCTGATACACGATGAAACGTATCATAAGATTGAAGCCTAATAACACCATTTTTTAAAGGAAGCCGTGTCTATAAGTGATCAATAGCGTTGTTCAGTTTAGGTCCTTTAGGCTTCTTCCGTAAAAATGGCAAAATGGCTCACAAGGTGGTATTGACCGCTTATAAAGCGGGATATGAGTGGAGGATGATAGGAGACATGGAGGGAAAGAGATATCTTAAGATTGGCAGTGTATGTTTTGGAAGGTTGATAGAAAAGTCCTTGGGAGAGATGCTTAAAATCTGTTACGTCTAAGGGCCTCTACGAATGGTTGTAGACGTACATATTTAAGGCATGAAGACTAATTTAGTACAATTTTGTGTCTATTTGAAATTAAATATACGTAGATGTTCATCGAGTTCAATGATCACGCTGGTCGATTATCGTTCATTCATCATTCAGTACAAAACAAAACACTTTATCGTATACCACATAAAAGAAATTGCAAAGTACAGCAGGAACAAAATTGAGTAAGAACAAAGGGCAGTCTTATCGCCAAAACAGGGATCCCTTCCACATAACTTTCGCTGGAACGAGTTTAATTGATTTGAAGATAAGAAGATAAAGTATTATTTGATTCTAGCGCTCTTAGCCTTGGCGCGTTTGCATATTGCAAACAATTCGTAAAGTGAAGTAAAGTCGGGCGTGACCAGTTTTAGAATGGGTGACTACTTGGTGGATTTTTCCACGAGCTTTCCGTACTTGGAAAGCCACCTAAAGCGGTTTGTCTCATTTGTTATCCGTTTGGTAACAATCGTTAAACTTCTTAGGAGGTCTTGAAGGAGGTTTAAACATCTTCTGTTAAACTGGATGGACAATAGCTGGAATCTCTATTCATCCGAATTAAACAGGAGTTGTGTATGCTCTACACCTTCTACTGCGGAAGAGGAAAATTGGCTTCAGTTTAAAAGGGATGTAACCGGATTTAAGGGATTAGTATATATTTTTTGATGGTATTATTCTAATCTACCAAAGATAATTAGGAATGTCTATGCGTTTAGGTTTAAGGAAATTATTATCATACTCCCTCTTCGAACCCACAGGGTTTTATTCATATTAATTACTGATCGGTAAGATAAGTTTAATAATGAATAACAAATACTTAATCGTTCTTGTTAGTTAAGTATCGTTAATACTCCTATTAATTAAATTATTCAGTACTAGTCATGAAATGTAAGTTGTGAATCGATGAATTGTATTAGTTTATGCTGACGTGGACTTTCTAAAATACAGCAACAATGATGTGTCCTACTTTGAAGAGTTTCTGATTTTCTCAAGTTAGCACAAGGATCTGTCACGACGAGATCCCATAAGGATTGATTTCGAGGGCCAACGCGATTCGTTAAGAATGCAGGAACAAATAATCTTCAAATTCTCAAAAATTCCTTTAACGGGCCTTGGGAAGTCATTTTCGACTGCCATTGTGACTGTAACATATTTTCCTCGCGAAACTTTTGCAAAAGAAATTTATAAGACTATCAACGGACTTGTCACCAATCTCCTTTACAGGGCCTTTACAACTATTTAAAAGGTCTACGTTTCTTAATAATGATGATTTAAGGTATTTTAAATATTAAACGTGACATGGTTGTAACGAAAATATATTCGCTCACTACTAAATTATAATTTAATAAATTAATCAAAGTTTATGTAGTAAAATTTATGTAGTAATTTAAGTAATTATTGAAATAATTCAATTACTAGTCACTATTTTTAATTATACGATCATGGTGGGTATTTAAGTGATGCATAGACGCATGTGATCTCAAGAAACATTATGTTGCGCTTTCATTATGTTCATTTATTTATTTATCCCTAATTGTTGTTACCAATAAGAGGCATTTAATACCTAATTGTATTTTCTTGTCGAGTTCGGATGTGGTGAAAATGAGATGGGTTTTGCAGTGTGCACCTTCTATTTCTCATTCTGTTGCTCGTAAGCGTAGTGTTAAGGTGACACAAATACAATAATGTGTGTATACGTTAAGAAAAAAAATGTTTTGTAAATAATGCAAAGATAATATATTCCAATATGTGTTAGTAATAAGTATGTATGTATGGACTTAAATGGGACGGAGTGACGCTTATGATGTTTTGTTTGTTCTTATATCATCACCCCTGGTCCCTTAAGGGGTAGACAGAGGGCACGGCATGCCAAATTTAAAACCAGACGGCTTTCGTTTTTTGAAAAATATGCGCAGAAATAGCTCAAAATCGACTTTACGTGTAGTACAGTACTTCTGTAAAGAATCGGTTATATCGCTTATTTTTGGATACATTTTGTAATAATACGTGTATATGAGTCGTAAATTGTATCAATAACTATTATAAATTTACCTTTTGTATTTAAGTTTAATGTAAATTAAAAATCGGAGCCAATAATAACAAGATTTAGCTCCAGTCTGCGCGCTCCGTCCCCAGAATAATAGATGTTTGACTTCTCTCAGAATTATTCGATGTCAGTTAAATTATTAATCAAACGATACCTGATGTAATTTACCATATAATAAGCATAAGAAATAAAAATATAATTATAATAATACCTATTTTTCCCCCTTTATCAATACCAATTGTTTTACCGCCAGATTTACTACCGCCACTGAGATTTATCGCCAGAAATAAGGCAATAACAGATGATCGCGACATTCGTGGCGATCCATTCACTGTTCGATAGTACATAGCATTTTAGAAATTAAGGTTTTTTTTCCTTATTATTGAGTTTTAAGTGCGATCATTTATCTGCTGAAATACATACTGTCAGATTGCTGACAATAATTTTCTGACAGTAAAATACTAGGCGGTATGTATACAGTATACGTCTGTATGTACACTTTATACACCTTTAGTGATAATTACCAAAATCCCTATTCTTATACGATTTTAACTGTTTTTCTTTGTTTTTAGTAATATGGGCGTTAAACCGAGCTGGTAAACAAATCGCTGTAGTCAAAGGATATTCGTTCTACTGCGATAGTAAGTCGCGTTCATCCCTCAGCTGGCGGTGCACTAAAGGGGTGCCGTGCAGGGCAAGATTCTTAACCACCCCCGACCTTGAAGTAGTAAGGGTGAACCTGGAGCATACGCACAACGCGCCTCATTTTGTCCTTCGCAACGGAATGTATCTTAAGATTTAAAAATATTCAATACACGTATGCCTTGTATTTAAGAAATATGTGTTTTTCATTTAGTACTACAATATAAATAAAACTACTTTTAATTTGTGTTTTATAGCGATTAGTTTTTTAAATAGTTTTCATCCGATTTGTGATTGTGATAAATAAATTATAATTATGTCGGTATTCAACAAAAATATTCATAAATTGTGTTTACGTGTATGCATGTATTTTTAATGTTTATATTACAAGTATATTATGTGACTAATTCTAAGTTGAAAGGCAGTTTTTTATTTATTTTTTTGCTAAATGACCTAAAAGTTGCTCTTTTATAAAGTCATAAAAATTATGAAGTTTATTTCGGCTGCCTCGTTGGTCGAGTGGTTGCAAGCGCAACTGCCGATCGTGGGGTCCTGGGTTCAAATCCCGGGTCGGGTACTTTTCGAGTTTTCTAATTTAGAATTTCCAGTAGTGACTCGGAACCTGGAATTGAGCCGGGGGTATGGCAATGGGATCACCACCTATTATTCCATGGGAATTAAACGTGATTGGTGAAACGTTGAAGTGTACTACATTCCTCTGCCTACTCCTTTGGGGAATACACGCGTGATGTTACGTTACGTAAGTTTATTTAATTGTTATTAAATCGTGACGCCAGGTCCTTTAAAGGATAGTTAAAGAGAACAAATTGCGAAATTTCTCTATCCTTACAATACAGACGGGTTTTTTTAAGTTCTTCTATTAAATTCATTTTCGTTTGTTAAAAACGACAAATCTCCTGGCCTTTACGTACCTAGTAGAAAAAACAGGATGTAAACTAACTGTTTAACATGTTCAACAGTGTCATGGGTCATAAATCGCCTGAAGAAACCAATCGGGGTGATAGGCGAGTTCGCGTACTACTGCGCGGGCGTCACCGCGAACACGATCGCTTGGCGGTGCGTGAGGCGGGAGTGCAGAGCTCGGTTCACTACCACCAAGAAACGTGAAATACTCCGACATCACTTGGTGCACGGTCATCCCGCCCGGCCTTTTATCATCCGCGATGGAATATATTTCAGATTGTAAAAAAAACCTTTGGATTATTAGAGCATTTGGTTTAATTTTTTATTAATTATTATTTATTTTTATAAAATATATATATATTTTTTTTGTTCAACCCATTACAATTCCACTGTTGGAATACGGGTCTCGCCTCATATTGAGAGGGTTAAGGCCATTATCTGCCACGCTGGCCAAGTGCGGGTTGACAGACTTATAGAATATATGGATTGAATTTACATTAATTGCCTCTTACAATTGATCTCATTTATGTTAAGTATGTTTAATAGTGAATTTTCTCATTACGCTATATACAGGTTGATTATGATACTTCTTTAGTTATTTTTTTAATATTTTTAGCGTTACTTTTTTATTGTTTTTAGCACTCAGAACAAATAATTTTATGATCAGCACAACTCTTTATAGTGTCTGGTTGTAATATAATGTGTATATGTGTGCATGTATTTATTTATAACTTTATAATGTTATTTTTTAAATATATTCTCCTATAAATCGGTATTAAATGTTAGATAAATTGTCCTCATATTTTAAATATATTCTCATATGCATATTACGTCTCGGCAAAAGGAGCGTAGGTCGCCCTCCTACCAGA
>DWMG01002756.1:0-12759 GCA_018244855.1 Elbella merops
CGAAGATCGAGCTCAGTGGCGTGTCATTGGAAAGGCCTATGTCCAGCAGTGGACGGGAATAGGCTGATAATGAATGAAAATATAGTGTTAGGAAAATTACGTGTAACTGTTGAGACACGGCAGTAAATAATTTACAATAAAACAGATGTTATTTTGACATCGACACATTTTATGGTGGGACCAACACTTCACAAGTACATGTTACGATTTCCGAACGCTTTCGCCGCAAAACTGCAGAATGTTCGATGTCAAGTTGACACCTTACTGATGTCATTGTCACTACTATTTAGGTGGGAAATTGTGCACAGATGATGAAAAAATGTAAAAGTTCCGTAATCATTTTTTGTTTTTTGATGATACATTAACAATTTTACATATAATGGGATAGTTAATGGATGCAAGCGCCAAGAAAGATCACGACATCTATCTCAAACAAATAAATCAGTTCCTGACTCTTAAGGGTCCTAAAACCGACGAGCACACATAAAAACAAATAGATACTAGATTATAGAGATAGATACTTGACATTCTTGCCCCCTCTGCCTAGCATTGTCTGTGATTGATGTGCTTATATAGACACTTCGGACGAAGTTTTACTTGCTATAATTGGACACAGTTAGCGAACTAGCACAAAGTAACTCGGGCATCCCATTGTTTAGACTTGCGCATGGTGTTACAGAATCCATTGTAGGTATATATGTAACCGGTCTAGTTTTATAAACAACATAAATGCATTATTACGTTGATCTTTTTTTTATATCTAATTTGTATTACGAAATATGTACAGGTTTTTCGTTCTGTCAATTTTTAATTGTTTTTCTATTTATGCAAAGTTACTTTTGCTTTTGAGTTCTTCTAATTTCAAAACCGAATATTATACATATATGTATGAGTTGGTTTTTTAGGTCATAGATATTTTTACCAGCCAGGTTTTCATATATGTAATATTGTTATATTATAAATAAATTATAATATGCACTAAATGTCTCAAAAGTATATTGTGTGTATTTGATGTAACTTTACGCCTATAATCCCCGAAGGGGTAGGCAGAGTGTAGTACACTCCCACGTTTCACCAGTTACTTTTATATATATTATGTGTTTGATGTAAATATTTGCATTGTTACTGCCACCTTTTCATGTTCCCATAGTTGGTCATAACTCTCCTCTCAAAATGAGTAGAGTTAAGATCATAGTCTGCGCTGGCCAACTAAAGTTAACAAGCAACTTTGACTAGTGCACATCTTTTAAATGAATGTACTAAATTTAAGTACTGATATATTACTTTAACTGAAATTAGTTCTTCATTCCACGACAATGTTAGTATTTATTTACATTATTAATTTTCTTCTGAGGTTTCGATTGTTATTTATTTAGCATCTGGTAGCATCATTTTGACGTACAAAAAGTGTTCTTATGAACCAATTTTGAATAAATGAATTTGAATTTATTTACTCTTTATTACACACAAAAAAAAAAGGCACGACAAAGGGCGAACTTAAGGCCTAGTGGCATTCTCCACCAGTCAACCCTTGGCGAATAGTAAGACGATATATAAAAAAGGCAGGTGCAAAAAAAAGAAAAGAAAATAAAATTGAAAATGTTTTAAGGAAAAAAAAAGGAATGGATATAATAGTGAAATAAAATAAATGGATTAGATACATTTGTTACATATATTAACTACTACATACACATCATTATCTATGCATATGTATATACAAATAAGGCTATAAAATATAAATATATAATGATATATATAATAAATATAAATATATATTGAAATATATAATAAACATAAATATATATTGAAATATATAATAAACATAAATATATATTGATGTATGTAATAGACAGATATTTATGATACATACCACGAAAAAAAAACAATAATAATAATATTGTGATGGTAATCATAGCAACATCACTGTGCAGAGAGTAGTGTTGGCGTACTTGCTTTTTAAACGAGCATAACGGTGCAGCTTTGCGGATGTTTTCGGGCAATGTGTTCCAAAGTAGTATAGCCTGAGTGGCGAAGGAGTAATAATGAAAGTAAAAAATGTATATCTATATTTGAAATCAGCTTTCCATCTGATGTTACTGTCATTTATATTGGGAAATATATCGACATTCTCTGCCAATCAACTCTGGCTGAAGAAGACAACGTGTGGTAGTACCATCTAGTATATATTTTGTAGAAAGTCTTCTTTAACAGAACCTTCTGGAACATGTGAGTAATACAGATAAAAGGCCGTACCTGCAGACCTCGTTCTATTTTACATAACGCCACGATTATCAACTTTAACCAATAATCAACAGCTGAACTGGTTATAATTGGTGTAAAACGGTAATTACTGGCGAAAGTGGTAACTGACCATACGCCATTACTTTCTAATGTACCAGCACTCGCAAGAAAGCTTTAGTAATTGTATGGTAAATGCAAACATGTGAAATTGTATGAAACCCACATATCCATGTGCGTTCATGGCTGCGGAATTCGAAATATCGGCCTAAGTACCAGCTATATCAAATCCAAAATGGTCGCGGCAAAAATGTACAGAAATAAATACGTATACCTAAACGAATTTTCTAAGGTACTTACAGTTTTACAAAGTACATGTACATGTAGTGGAAAATCTATTAAAACATCAACTGTGTTGCCAATTTGAAATGCTTTTAATTACAAGCTGATTATAACACAAATAAGGTTAATGAATGTAATTATTGGTACCGAAATGAAAAATCGTATAGCGCTACGATTTATCGATTTATAATTGGACGAATTACGAGAATTGCACAACACGTTAGATCGATTTCTTTTTTTAATATTGGCGTGTTTTCGGCCAATGTTACGTGCCGTTTTAAAAGTAAAGTTAAATATTATCATAGCATTTATGCAGATGAGAATAAAAATCAAAATTTATTGTCTATGTTGTTTAATAACTGCCCATTTAATAACATACCGAAGTTGGCACATTCTGGTAGAATACATGTGTAGGTTATGAAATATGTTCGCCGCGTGAGGTTGGCAGATCGTTAAATAGTAAATAAACTTCCAGTACAATTAAAATTCTAGATTCTATATAAAGATGCAAAGAGTCGATTTTCCCCTGTAAATGTAATACGCTTTAGGCCTTTAGTAATGATAAATAACGTAATAGCAAAAGGTATTTACTGGCTATAATACAGATCGCATGTATCAAAGTATGAGAAATGTTGCAATTCCAACTGTGTAATACTTAAAAGCATCCAAACCATTTGCTAATTTAGTTTAATTGTTTAACTACATTTACGAAATATTACCTGTTTACCCACAGATTGGTTATATATTTCTTAGTTAAGAAATCAAATGAATATGCTATTAAAATTAACGTTTTGATTGAGTGGGCTCTCGGCAATTCTCCTTGGAATGTGTCAAGTGAGGTACTTAAAAAACTCTAAGAACTCTTCTTTATGTGGAAAACGTGATTTTGTTAAAAACAATATCATGTTTTGGAAAAACATACAACAACAAACGCTATTCGCTGTCATAATTCATTTTTATCTGCTCATATTTTACATATAAAATACCGTTAAAGTTCAAGAACATATCTATCTGGTACGCGCGGCGGGAACCGGAAACAGTTGAATTATTTTTCATCGGTGAGAATTTCCCGCCAATTAATTTGACGGTTGCGTTGAATATAAGCATTATTTGTTTCTAATTATACACTATTATGACGTCCACATAGTCTTTTAATAACAAAATAAATATTGAGTTACCTCAAATAAATAACAGTTCCTTATTTTGGTCTTACATTTATATGATCGGTTATGACGAGTCAATAGTAATATATACGAAGTGTTAAAGTTTCCGGCATTAGAAAAGCCATTACGCTGTTACGTTGGTCAAACGAAATGCCACGTGCGGTTACAAAAGATCTCATCAGCAGAGAAAGTATTGTTCGGTTTATGTTTGTATCGTGATTTGACAATAATTCCATGGTATTGTTCAACGCCGCACGAGCACAACACGAGACGCGGCTGTATTGAGGCTGCTGCAACGGTGTGGGTGGCCGCCATTTTCTTGTAAATGTCTTGTTATGTTAGCCCCTTAAAACCAAAACCATAGACAAGTATTGTTCCCGGCGCCTCAATCTAATGATTTGGTATGAAATTTCTATAGACCAATTCATTTGATTTTATTTTTTTTACAAGCAGATATAACAAGTCATGTCTTCCATGTAATCTAATATAATTACGTTTCCTCTCTGAATGTACAAGCTGTCTCCATACCAAAATTAATTAAATGGCATAGATATTTTATATATAGAGTAGGGGGGTCAGTCTAAAATGTATCTATCGAAAAAAAGGAGAAAACAAATGAGGCGACCTATTTCTGTCTCTGTCTACTCGCGCACGCACAGGTTGTGCTAGCGTGAATTAATTATTTGAAGAACAAGTGGTTCTTTTGTGGGGCATGCGTCAGTAGTGAGAGAGATAGAGATAGGGTATCGCGACCGTTTCTCTCTTTCTAACCGTCGGACGTTGCCGCTTACAGGCGCTGTATGTCTTCCCACTATATATATAAAATTTCTATGTTAAATGGGTTCAGTAGTTTTGATGTGTAACCATCATAAATAAGTTATTTTTTATTTTTTTAAATAATTTAGGATTTTAAGGTATATAAACATACACACGCAAATATTTAAATATATATTTACCATTCGTATATAACATATAGTAAAAAGATACAATCATATGTCTGATAAAGAATTTAAAATGTTGTTAAAACAATGCGTAAAGAACAAACTATTTTATAATGTCCTTAGATAAATGTTTGTAATTTAATGTATATGGTAACATTAGATTGTTGAGGTTTAGTTTTCTCACGCTAATGTCCGTGCAGATTTATTCATATCGATATTAGTAACAGAATAAATATCACTGTCTAGACATACTGCCATATTTTTTGCTTTTTTGAAGACATTTTGTTAATTTTTGATATTTCCAAATTGACACTGATTGATACGTTACAGAGCCAGCCTGATAGAAAGCCAGCAATATAAAACTTCACATGGCACATAGAAATCATTGAAAATTAATCTTAAAGACTAAAACAAGGGATCAGAGAATATTTGATAATTATATGTGTGACCGAGTAATCAAAATCATGGGTAGGAGATTAATAAACGTTATGGGTAAAAAAATATTCGGTAAGAAGTTTTAACAGACCTTAATAAAAGTAAATAACACTTTTAAGCACCAAATGAAGTACAAATAAAAGATGAAAGAATAAAAGTGATGAAGTACAAAAAAAACACCAAAGGACAAGTGCACTATTTTCAAATGTGTAATAGTAAAATGATATCATTGGAAGTCTTCATAATATATAGTCCTTTTTTCTTTGCGGTTCGCAGTGTATCTGATACGGCCGGTAACATCTAGCGATGGTAACACTAACCGTCAATGACAGTGGCAAATATGTCTATGGACTCGGATTTTCATGCATCGACGAACACAATAATCTTTCAATTTCCTTTGTGAAAGATTCACAGTATTTAATCAGTATTAATGGCTATATGAAACCTTTAGAGTCATTAGTATAAACGATATAAACGATATGCCCCTAATGCAACTCACTTACAATTGGCAACACTTTAAATCGGTAAATATCTATAATATCGCAATCTTATAATAATCATACTAAGGCATGTCATATTGTTGACGCTCATAAGGTTAAAAAGAGCCATAGACAAGTCGCAATTATTTTTAATCGCTGTATGCTTTTGGCTATAATCACACCTTATTCATCTACCAATCACAACAGGGTGGCCCGTTTATTGTGTCAGCGAATGCAATTTATAGGCACAACAAACAAACCAACACGAATCAAACCCGAGAGTGATGAGCAACTCTCGTTCCGCTCTGTTAAGCGCGGCGGAATTCGGTCGTCG
Source organism: Elbella merops (assembly GCA_018244855.1). Classification (NCBI taxonomy): domain Eukaryota; kingdom Metazoa; phylum Arthropoda; class Insecta; order Lepidoptera; family Hesperiidae; genus Elbella; species Elbella merops. Next base: position 5,933 of record DWMG01002756.1, read on the forward strand.
TGAAATGTGACCGTCTCTCTTTCAGCTTTAGATAATAATATTCTATGCAGATGGATATCGCAAAACAGTTCGGAGACGAGAGAAGTTGTATTTGATAAGTGAGATGTCAGTTCGGCGAGTTATTAGTCCGCCAAAAAAAACAAAATGGGGGCTGCGTTCGGATAGTACTCACGTATGATGAATAAAAAAGATATGGCCTTTTGATTAAAGCCATTTGCATTAAAAAATATTAATGTATAAAGCAATATTAAAATCTACCTATTTCGAATCTAAATCGAATGTTTGTCTTAGTAATATATTCGATAATTTCTCTATGAAGGACCAAATTGTATTTAAACTGTACTTTCAACTGCTTTTTTAATATTTATTATTTAAATTACTGTGTCTTGGTAATCTAAGTATGCCATGGCTATTATTGTTCGAAATGTTTTTGAAGTTATTCAGACAATGAGTACTTATTATCCACGAGAATCTTACCAGTACCTGTACACTGACTTTCGATGACCATAGACAAACATAAACCATGGAGAAAGCAGATATTTGCCCTCGGGCGACATCTGCAGTAATAGCAAGAGAGTGTCCGGGTTTTCTAATTAAAAGTACAATCACAAATCTAAAAGCATACGGTTTTTAGTACCAAGCATGTTAAAATTTTGTTTTTCACAACTGGGATATACGACTCTTTACCAACAATGCCATTAAATAGGCAAATATAAGACAAAAAGGAAAAAAAAATTTCGTCAGAACAATATTAATAGCAAAAGGCAAAAGATACATGTTATGTAGTTTTTGAAAAGGAAAAATTATTTTTTTTTCGTATTTTATATTATTAGGACTTATAAAGATATTTTACATTACGTAATTACATATTAATTAAATAACATACAAAATAAATATTTTTAAAGAATATGTAAAATCACAAAATCAATGGAAAATGTAATCATTGTGATTGTCATCATCAGTAAGGCAAGTCATTGGTGTAGACGTAGTCTTTGGGTCAGCAAACCGACTGCAAATACTGCGCAGTCGATTGGCAGTTATGTCAACCGCAACATAAACTGCCCCCAAAATGCATCTTCCAGCTGACGTGCAGTGCTAAAGCAGGCCGTATGAGATATTGTGGTGTATCGAGGCTCGTACTCGTATGTGTAGACACTGAGACGAAACGAAACAATGCACGTTGGTCAAAATACTGTTGTTGAGAATTTATAAATTATGTAATAATCAACATTTACTTTACATTTAAAGTAATACAAAATGGTTTTATTAAACTAGTTTTAAAAATTACATAAATCCGGATTAAGGTCTTTTTCTTTTAATACAGATTGAAAATTACATTTGGAAGATTGACTTAAAGTTTTAAATTGGATACTATATAAATTCTTCAACTTGACAATACAACGTTTCCTGCGTAAATATTTATTTCTGGCTGAATAGAGACATCTGAACGTCGACTCAAAATTTACTATTAATCTGTTCTAGATTCGTATTTTAGTATAATCTGTGACTCACAAAGCGCGGGAAATCTTAAAGTGAATTTAGGAGTGTTCATACATTATTTATTTATTATTACACGATATTGTTATAAAAGATACAATACAAAATTAAATTTATACACAGTATTTTATATTGTTTAACATAATTAAATTATTCATCGCAATATTTTGTGAATGGAGCTAACCTCAAATGTTTGCTAACTAACATGTGATTGTGAATGCAACACGAGATATTCCACCTAAGTTATACAGACCTAGTATTTGTTCTCGGAAGTGTGTCGAAACGGTCGTAAGACTCATCTTCATGAGAAAAAAATAGAGAAGAATCAACGAATATATGAATATGTAAGCGGATGGAAATGTCTGGTTGAGGGAGCGTGACGAGATGTGGAGATACTATGGAGATATAAAAAAATATACAGCGATTTTTTTGAAAAGTGTTCGACACATACTAAATATAGCTCTGTTGAAGCAAACATTTCTTACTGCAATTCTACATAACTATGTATTCCTGCAGTCCATAATAATAGTTGATGTAACATCTGTACATTACTTTTAAAACATTATCAAAATCTCTTTCGCACGTTGATCATGGGTTAAAGCCGCTGAGGCTACATAGCTCAGGCGTATATTATAGGTGCAAATTCAGAACTAATATTTGTTTGATAAGATTTTGTTCTGCATTATTATAGTATAAAACATATCACAGTTACTACAGTACAGGCTGTATAATTAAAAATACCGATATGTTGAGATGTCAATAAAACCCTTTTATAATTCAATAAAATTTGAAAAACAACAGACAAAACCGTATGCTACGTCTACTTATATATACTTAAGCATCTCATACTACGCAAGCGGGTCAGCGGGTGCGTTCATTCGATAACTGTACCGAATCGTTGCCGAATGCTCAGCGCCGGAAAGCGTTCTCGACTCGTTCGACCACCGGCTCGTCGTTCACCAACAGCGAGGAACAGTTAAATAGTGACAGTTCCGGAATGACATGTACGGTTAAGAATTTTAAAAATAAATCAGTTGGATTTTAAATTTAGTTATTGGTTTGCTCCAGCCAGTAAACATTAGTTTGTGAAGCAATTTGGTGTCCGAGGATTATTAATGATTGTTCTACATAGTAGCTCGTTAATTGAAATGTTTGTTTGTTTTACATATCAGATTAACTATTTTGTATTAAACCTAATGTTTGGCAAGGTCGGACGCGGAAGACTATGGCCATAATCCTCTCAATGTGAGAGGAAACCCATATTCCAACAGTGGAATTAAAATGGGTCGATTATTACTATTATGGCAAGGTTTTTTAGCTATACATTACAAACTGATTATCCTTTACACCATATTACTGTAAAGATAGTTAAAGTTACATAACATAATGTCACCTCTTTAGCTACCGCAGGGTATGCAGAAAAGTGCAGTACTGCCATTCTTCGTTAGTCATGTAAGTCTAATGTCACAGGGGTGAACCAACAGACATACATTGAGTACAGTTTCGAGTTAGAACTACTATTAGGAACTTCAAGTTAGAAAAAGCAAATTAAGTTGTAAAATTAATAACTCAATTACCTTCATAGACAACTGTATACGTATGATTTCCCAATTTGTCATAAAAAAATACTCGATTGACTTTTCTCGCGGCCTGTACTGGCTACTACTATCTCCACACGCTGGTGGTTTGACCGTTGCGAGCTGGACACTCCACGTGTGATGGAACGGGACTGTACGAATGGTGTCAATCACTAACTAGTTCACACCGAACGGCGATTATCATAACATTATAATATATATGGAAAGCTTTCAAGTAATTGTAATAATATGGCCTTGTATCAGCTTGTTGTTTAACGGTTCGTAATCCTGCAGTTGAGGATTATGGGTTCGAACCGCTGAGAACACATTAGCGTGAGAAACATGAATTTTTGGTCTGGGAATTAGAAAATTTGCAAAAAAAGGATTGACCTAAAAATATAAGTAACATCTTAAGTCGAGTCAATTCGTACCTACACTGTCAAGTTGATCATAGATCAAAAATTTAAAGGTTAAGGTGTTGGCGACGGGTTTCCTCTCAGGATGAGAAGGGTTAAGGCCTAGAATTTCCACACTGGTTAAGTGCGGGTTAAATTATATTCAAATGTGAATTTTCGTGAGCGTACGAGCCAGCGACCTGACCACGGTCAGATAATTCCAAGTGCCCTTCTAAAACTTGCCAACATTTTCGCAACCCCACCGGAAGGGGCAAGGCTACTAGTTTAGTTTCGGGTCATTAAACACTCAGTTAATAGTGTAATAAACTACATTTCAATGGATATTAATTTCCATAAACAGATTAATTTCTCGCCAAATGACAACATAAGTTGTAAGACGTAATTCCAACGGGTCCAATTTTTGAGTTCTTTGGGTTAAATATGTTAGCAGTGCCTAAGAAATAGCTCTTTCGGGTTTATAATTTGCGCAGATGATATAATACATAAAAATAATAATAATAATCGACCCATTATAATTCCACTGTTGGAATATGTGTCTCCTGTCATATTAAGAGGGTTAAGGCCATAGTCTGCCACACTGGCCAAGTGCGGGTTGGCAAACTTTACACACCTTAGAAAATATTTTTTTTTTTATAAACTCTAAGGTATGCAGGTTTCCTCACTATGTTTTCCTTCACCGTTAGCAAGTGATATTTAAATTTTAAACCGCACTTTTCTAAAGAGGTGCGCGCCATGGATTTGAACCCAGGACCTCCGGAGTGAGAGGCGGAATTCTTAACCACTAGGCTATCACTATAGCAACCTGGAATGTACGAACCCTGCTTGATAATGCTAATAATTTATGCCCAGAAAGAAAGACTGCTCTTATTGCGAGAGAGTTGGCTTGGTACAGAATACATGTAGCTGCTGTAAGTGAGACCCACCTGTGTGATAGTGGAGAACTCTGTGAAGAGCTCGGCGGATACACTTATTACTGGAATGGGCGCCCATCCGGTGAAACTGCAGCAAGTGGTGTGGGTTTTGTTATTCGTAATGGGCTTGCAAAAACCTTAGGAGAAATACCTAAAGGCCTGAGTGACCAAATTATGACTCTCCGCATTCCAATAGCCAATAACAAATACGTACATTTCGTGCCTATGCACCAACTTTACCATCTTCAATTGAAAGCAAACAGGAATTTTACCAGCAAATACGCCAAACACTTTACGGTGTCTCGCAACACGATAAAGTAATTCTGTTGGGCGACTTCAATGCTCGAGTGGGCCCAGAATACAAAACGTGGAATGGGGTTCTCGGTAAGCATGGCATCGGAAAGTGTAATGAGATGGTATGATGTTATTGTTGCTCTGCGCTGAATTCGACCTGAGCATAACAAACACCTTCTTCCGGTTTGCCGATAAGTACAAGGCCTCGTGGATGCATCCAAGGTCAAGACACTGGCGTCTTTTGGACTACATCATTGTTCGGCGGAAGGATCTTCGTGATGTGCACATAACCAGGGCGATGCGGGGAGCGATCGGTTGGACTGATCATCGCCTCATAAGATCAAAGATGTCTCTGATGTTGAAGGCTCCACGTAGGGCCCCACATAAAATTCCGGCGAACCTGACTTTTTCGGGATTGATTAGGTCAGCAGAGTTAGCTAAAAGGCTAGATCAGACGTTCTCTGCTGCTTCGTCTGAAACCACATTTCCAACCAGTAATGAAGAATGGAATTCATTTGCCCAACAGCTTTACGGGTGTTCTTTGAAAATCCTTGGGACGTCTCGAAAAAAGAACCAAGATTGGTTCGATGCATCGGATAAAGAAATTCGAAAACTGGTTGAAAGGCACAGATCTGAGTTAAATGCAAAATCTCAGAACGTTAGCAGCAGAAAACATGCTCAGTTAAAACTCAGATCAAAAGTCTGTGACTTAAAGGACACTTGGTGGGCTAACAAAGCCGCTGAATTACAGCTTTGCGCCGAAACACATAGAACTGGATAATTCTTTGAAGGCATTCAAGCAATATTTGGTCCACGTGTGCGGAAGACTGCCCCAATGTACTCTCGAGACAAGCAATAACGTGTCTCAAGCAAAGACGAGGTTTTGTGTCGGTGGGCTGAGCATTTTAATGATATCCTTAACCGAGATATACAAAGCGTCGACCTTTTACACATCAACTTGATCGAACAGCTTCCGGTTTGTAGAGAGTTAGATGAGCCACCAAACTATGAGTTTATAAGAGCAATTAAGCGTCTAAAAAATTGCAAGGTACACCTAGCAGAGACCAACTACCTGCCGAGGTATATAAATACCTATGTATTTCCTGTGAAAAGCCGTTGTAAGTAAGCTCTATAATCTTATCCAAAGGGTGTGGAAAAATGAGGACATTCCTAGGGGCTGGAGAGATGCGATAATCTGCAAGCTGTATAAAGGAAAGGGTGATGTCTCCGACTGCAGCTCATATCGTGGTATATCGCTCCTTTCTAGTGCGGATAAAGTTCTAGCGCACATAATCAACGCGCGGCTGAGTACAATAGCAGAAGCCTATCTTCCCGAAAGCCAATGTGGATTTCGGGCATCGAGAGGTACCATTGATGCTATATTTGTCATAAGGCAGCTCCAAAAGAAGAGTCTTGAACATCAACAACCTTTCTACATGTGCTTTGTCGATTTCGAAAAAGCATTTGATAGAGTTCTACAGACAGACAAGACAGACAGACAACAAGACATGATTTTCGAAGAAGTTTATCAACCTCATTCGTCAATTCCATGAAGGCATGAAGGTTCAGGTTCAACACGAATATGAACCATCTGAGGAAATCCTAGTTACACGTGGAGTAAAACAAGGCTGTGTGATGGCCCCCACAACTTTGCGATATATTTTGCGGCCGTAATGAAGGATGCACTTTGCTCTTGTAGTGATCAGATCGAACTACATGTTAGAACATACAGAGGTGTTTTTGATATCACAAGGTCTAGGGCGAAATCAAAAGTGCTATAAACCCACCTCGTTGAAATATTATATGCAGACGACGTTTGCTTGATGTCTAATAATATTTCAGCCCTTCAAGGTTATGTGGTGCATCCACATATACCGATCTTGCCAAAGATTTGGCCTTAATATAAATACTTCCAAGACTCAAATCCTCAAACGACCACCGCAAGGTTGCAATACTGAGCATGTAACAATTATACTGGATGGAAAACCACTGACAGAAGTAGCTCAATTTAAGTATCTTGGAACTCCGCCGCGAACTCGCTGCAAGCGCCGGGAGGTCATGAGGAAGGACCTCGTACAGGTCCGAAACTAGTCGGGCCACCCCGAAAAACGTACGTGAGTTAAGCCGGTACA
>DWMG01002757.1:0-12759 GCA_018244855.1 Elbella merops
GGTCCTGGGTTCGATTCCCGGGTCGAACACTACAAAAATTTTCTAATTTAGATGTTCTAGTAGTGGTTCGGAGTCTGGATATGTGCCCGATGCATGGCAATAGGCTTACCACGTATTCCATAGTGGGACGTAACATAACCGGTGAATCGTGGGAGTGTTCTGCATTCCTCTGCCTACGTCTTCGGGGATTACAGGCGTGAAGTTACGTAAAATATTTAATTCATAAATTCGCAGATAGTTGCAAAGATTTATTAAAAATGGATTTCCGCGAACTAACGTATTTCACTATATATATATAACGAACGCCACAATATAAAAATTTATGGACGAACATTTTAAAGTTAGAGAGGTACCAAGTTACGACCTACAGATCCTTAAATAAGATGCTGAAGTCTAACCATTTACACTAATCTGTCCCTGCTAGTAATCCATAAAAGCAATAAATTTTGTAAAACTTTACCAGCTTAATGTACAATTTTGTTCTTGAAAGCACGGAATATTCATCAAATGTGTCTGATATAAACAATAAGTTCAGTAACTATTACTTTACTTGTCCTAGACTGGGTAGACAGTTCGGGTATCGTTCTCCACGTGACCGCCAACAAACGTAAATATGACGCTGCTATCATGGAACTGGGGCTGGAGTACACTGACAAAATGGCTATTCCTGGGGGCCAAGAAGCGTTCCCTCTGACTGCCTACTGCATCCCTCAATGCACAGGAGTGGTAAGATACATAAGCTTCGTGTGCTGGAAAATTTTTGTATGATATTGTAAGATATTTTAGCTCTATTAAAATTGCATCAATCCCTTCTTATGCTTGTTATGCACAAACAAATAAGCGCTTATTCAGACACGAAAAGTCCAGGCAGGACCGCAGGACTGAACTTGAGGTGCCTAATATTTTCAGGGTTTACCTGAACGTGGTATCATAGTATTCGGTAGCCAGCTACACACACATCTTACTGGGGTCGCGGTGTGGACTAGACACTCTCGTCAAGGAGTCGAGCTGCCTATCCTCAACAAGGACCTGCATTACTCCACACATTTCCAAGAGATACGGATTTTGCACAGACCTGTGAAAATTTTACCGGTAACTCATTAATTCATATATGTAAAACCTAGGTCGTGTTTTTGCATTAATATGTTAATAATTTACCAAAAAATTGTTAAGTATAGGACGTAGGTACGAGTATTTGGATCAACAACGGCCCGAATAATGTTCTGTAAAAACAAAACAAGTCTATTAACATCTTAGAATGTTTATTCTTGATTTCTCACACAGGGCGACTATCTCGAAACAACGTGCATATACAACACCGTCGGCAAGGACCACGCGACCATCGGCGGCCACGCCATCACTGACGAAATGTGCGTCAACTACTTGCATTACTACCCGGCCACCGAGTTGGAAGTCTGCAAAAGTGCTGTGTCTAACGCCGCGTTAGAAAACTATTTTAAATTTGAACGCGAGTGAGTATTAAAATAACGTTACGATATCTTAACCGTAATATCACGTCTATAATCTTTGAGGGGGTAGACAGACGAGTATAGGACAATACCATTAAAGTAAATACTATTACTCTTCCCAAAATTAGATATTGGGGTTCACGCAAACTACAGTCGGCGTTAATTAATTATTATCTTCAAACCCGAACAAGGATTAAGAAACCGCTGTTATTCCTAATATGAGGCTTATAGTTTACGCGCACTTCGATCGGCACTGGTAAAAACGCCATATTTTTCATATAATTTAAACCTGTAAAAAAGGTAATATAATTGTTGACTACTTAAATATCTTCAACGTATTTTCGGAATTATTTAATAGTTATGTGTAAATAGGTAATAATTTCAATCTAGATGGGATAATATGTCCATATCGTACGAATCACCTCCTCGTGGAAATTACTTGGCCATCAAACCGTGGACGCCTTTGAGGGCAAACGCACTACACGCTCTCTACACCGAGTCCCCGATATCGATGCAGTGCAATAAGTCAGATGGGAACAGATATCAGGTGACATATTTTATTTTATTTTTATTTATGTACACATACTAATGACAAAGAAATTTATACATACCTATATACAAGAACGGTTGTACAAGGACACTACTTACGAGTAGGTACTCCAAACTGAAATATCGTCTAGTTACATTATTTTACAAGCAAATAAAATCATATGCACATCATATCACAAATTTTATCTGTACGTACATATATTGTGTGTTGCATAATTGCTTGTTTTTGAAGTAATTTGTGAAGAGGAATAACTTTATGTACGTTGTAAGTCCTGCGTGTGTTACGCGGTATGGTCCTGTAGTGCGTATATGCCATATATGTGTGTATAATTTTATAATGTACGGAAATACTTGATATTTGTCTTTCTAAGAATTAATGGATAATATATTGCAGGGCGACTGGGAGGGGCTGCCGATACCGCGGATCAAAGTACCGTTGCCTAAGGAAGAAAGAATGTGTCCGGATACCTTTAACGAAATCATTAATACTTAATAGATCATTATTGGACAACCACATGAGTATATAGACGCATTGGTTAGTAAAAAATTGAAATTGATTTAAATGTTCGGTAGCACAATATAATCCTTATAATGATTAAAAATTAAAAATGAAATGTTGAATATATTGATTGAAATCAAAGTAACATGTAAATAAAATATCTTATAATATTAATAAATATTGTCGATAATAATATGAGGATTATGTACTTATCAAGTCGTTACTATATACTAGTATTATCGTGTAAGAGCGAAATATAATAAAATTAATTATTTATTGTGAAATAAATAAGGTGCATAACATCAGTAATGTTTGTTTTATTCACTGCCAAATGAATTATGATGATAAAGAATAATTATTGCTAAGGGCCCCGCCTACGCTGTGACTGGTGTAATATCGTCAGTTTTTCTTTGATACAATATATTAATAAATGTAACATCACGCTTGTAATAACAATCAGCGGTCTACTACAGAGAGACTACTACAGAATACTTAATGTTTAGTACTTTTTCTGTATAAATAAAATGATAGAGATCTATCGTTGAGAGCACATCATGCAAAGACTACTAATTAGACTTTAAATTTTTTTTTAGTTGTACTTCTTAGACTCTTGGGCCTAATCTTTAAAAAAGCATTACAATATCTTCATTCACTGTGAAATTGTTATCGTTTGAAGAACTACAATTTTGGCGAATTATTAACATTAGCAACATGTGCTTTTGCATTGAATATTTTTTCTGTTTTCTATATAAAACACATTATTAAATCATAAACAGCGCAGGCGAAGTGGGAAGGATTTACTAGTTAAAAATAATAATAAACTTTACAAGTTGGCGTGGCGTAAAAAAACTATAAAAAGTGCCTTAAAAAGAAATGAAGAAATTCTCTAGTGACCAAAACAATAACGACACAGATATTTTTATCTGTTATAATATTTATCTCAGAATAATAGACTGCTCGAATGCCAATTTACCTTGTTATAAGTTGGATGCGTACAGCAACTTGTTAGAAGATTTGCCACCAAAGTAGAAATTACACTTTCTTTAATTTTTTTGTGTTCTTAATTTCATAAAGGAAATTGTAACACGTTCGTAAGTATAATTAGTTCGTTATGTATAAACATTGTTATTTAAATAAATTATTTCCATTTATTATCAATTGACAATGAAATTTATTTCTGTATTATAGTTTTTTTTTTTCATTTTCAACATTCACATTAAAATAGTATTAAATTGGCTTGCCAACTCGCATCGATGCTACGCGCAAAACTTCTTTGTATCGAAATCCAAGCAATATGTTATGGTATTGAATCACAACAAACATGCAAATAGCGCCCCTATCTGGAATTATCATCTCTTTAGCAAGCGAAGAAAAAAGTACACTAGCTCTTTTAGCAACAAACTATGGGCCGAAAATTTTCACATTATTTCACCATTTATTAGTTTTAAAATCACTCAGTCATTCGATTAAGTCTTTCGAAAAAGTTCATTGCTCTAATAAAATTAAAATTTTTATGCACACATATATTTAAGGTATAAGATAGATGATCTAAAATCTAAATCAATTATGTGCATGGGGATTTCGATTTCCTTACATCTTGGTAAATCCAAAATATCTCCTTAGATTAAAAGATCTATGTAGAGCGTTGATCTATGTATTTCAAAAGATTTATAATAATATATAAATTTTAATCACCACCTATTCATTGTGGGACTTAAACGTGGGGTGAAACGTGGTGGTGTACTATATTCCTTTACCTACGCCTTGGGGGATTACAGACGTGATGTTACGTATTTATATTAATATAGAATAATCTTTCTAATTAAAGAATACTAAGTTTAACCAGATCGCAATATTAGGGTCTCATCAACTTGACTACGAATATGAACAGCAATAACTGCCCAGAAAATCCAACAAACCATTTAATCAAGAATTTTGTTCCCACAATTTCAAAGCTGATACTGTACTATATACATAATTATATGTGCACCGGCTTAACTGACGTACGTTTTTCGGGATGGTCCAGCTAGTTTCGGACCTGATACATATATCATCATGTGTTTAAATACTCACGAAACACTTAATAGTAAAACTGTATTATGTACTCTTAATTTGACCGTTAACAATAATTTACTCATTTCTTATAAATATTTCATCATGATATCGTCTTTAAAAAGTAGAATTTTCGTGGTTTTCCGCATCCAATAAACAAAATTATTTTGTCCCTTAATAAAATTATGTAATCAAAAAGTTGGAATCCGAGGCAAATATTTAAATTGTTTTTTAATTTCCCTAGTTACCTGACGTCGGTGTTTGATTTCGATTTGACATTAACAATAGATTTTATCTCCTCTTATTACAATTTTCTCTGACGTTTAGTTTTCTTTCGCCTTGTTCATTATTTCACTAAGTTATTGAATTCTTCATTTCGTTCTCTTAAATTAATTGGAATTATGTCCAATGATTATGGATTTAATAATGACGATTCTCCTAACAAGACAAACGCACATCTCCAACTGCCCAGCCCCATAATCACCCGACGAAATCGAACTGCTTCTACGTAAGTTCTAAAATAATGTGATTATGATTTTATAATTGGTCTTGCTGAATTTGAATAAGATTTTTTAAAATATGTGATTATTTCTAGATCTGAACGGGCCCTGGGAAATCCATTGGAGAATGGCAAAATAAAATCTTTTTGTCGCGAAAAGGGGCATGGGTTCGTGACTCCCGACAAAGGAGGCGAAGATATTTTTGTGCATATCTCTGAGTGAGTACATACTCATTAACACTTTGTTTTTATATGTCTACAAAAAATGACCGGCGACAAGGTCAGTCAACGGTTGTGGTGTAAATGTGTAATACGATAAAACCTCGAAACTGGTTCTAAACACGCAAAGATCACTTTTGGCGCTGTAAGTTTGTTTACGTTACAGTTTAGTCTAGCCTTGAACTGATTTTTAATAATACTTGTTGTCATTTTGTGTGTGACTAAGTAACTGTTGGATGTTTTTAATAACGTTTTTATATTGTTACTCCCTAGAATTTGAATTGTATTGGAATATGCTTATATTCTAATATCACTGAAGTATACAAAGTAGTACCAATTGACTGAGGAGGTACTCAAATATTATTTAATGTGACCAAAAGAGTGTTTTTCTAAATTTAAGTCTGATTAATATTTATGCACAATACTGAGAAATATTTATTTTGGTATATAATATAACCCATTTGAGTGTTATTTAATGTAAATATGTAAATTTTTTTGAAGATGGATATTGTGCTATTGTGTGACAATTTAAATAAGTATTGGCTGTCACTTGAAGCACACAGATATATCACATTTCTAATCATATTGGTCCACCTTAGTCTGATTAACTGATAGAAGTTGTCGATTAATGATCTAGCATTATCATCATCAGCTTCTAGATGTCAATTGCTTCAATCCATCAGCTTCCCTCTGTCTTCTTCAGATTGTCAGACCATCTGTAGGATGGTGAGCTATGCTCCTTTTACCGAGATGTAGTGCAATCTGACAGCAGCCAATAGTTATTTAATATATGAGTAAACTTATTAGAAACTTATATTGTCTTTAATAGTAACTTCATATAAGCATATAATAAGATATTCTCATGAAAAATTCTTCATTACATGTTTCTTGTGTATAAGACCTTTTTTGGCAAAATCTGTTGAGTACATTATGTATAATTTTTTATTAAGAAGGTAAGGTCCACTTGTGGATAAGTGGCCTGTAGACATGTTGAACATTAGAAAAGTTTCCAATGTGATGCCTGCCTGCTAAATATAATTTTTCATAACATTTTGGTTTGACTGTCTTGTTGGTCGAGTGGTTGCAAAGTGTGACTGCTGATCTAGGGGTGGATATTGGTTTGAGTACTGGGTTTTTTTCTGTATTTTTGGTACTGGATTTTTCTAATTGAGACTTTATAGTCGAAATTTTTAGCTGTGACTTGAAGTCTGGATCTGTGCCTGGTGTATGGCAAAAGAATTCAGAACATATGGCAGATATTATGGGATGTAAACATAGCAGGTGAAACATGGGAGTTTACTACACTCATCTGCCTACCCTTCCTGGGATTACAGGTGTGAACTTAGATTTATTTTTGTTCTCCTTGTCCTAAAGTGTTCTTGAAAACACAACTTTTGCAATTTTGCTAAAAAAACATGCCATCATACCTGTGTTTTCAAAGGAGAGTAGTACACTGGCAGGTTTTACCAATTATATATTACATCTCACCATGAAATAGGGGTGAACCTATCATAATAATATAAAAAAATAATAGTAGTCTCATTATAATTCCACTGTTGGAATATTGGGTCTCCTCTCATATTTAGAGGGCTAAGACAATAGTGTGCCATGCTGGCCAAGTGCGGGTTGGCAGACTTCACACACCTTAGAAATTTCGTTTTTTTTTTATAAATCCTAGGGATTCCTAAGATTTCCTCACGATGTTTTCCTTCACCATTAGCAAGTGATATTTAAATTTTTAAACACACTTTTGTATAGAGCACACCATGGATTTGAACCTAGCACCCCCGGAGTGAGGGGTTGAATTCTTAATCACTAGGCTACCACTGCTTATTGCCATACACCAAACAAAAAACCAGACCCTAGAATCAAACCAAGTACTTTTGTCTCAGCAGGGTGCTTACCACCACTCAGCCCGTAAGGCAGGCTGTATTAAACATGATTAACAAATTGTCATTGTTACTTTGCAGTATTGAAGGAGAATATGTCCCTCTGCCAGGGGATGCAGTGATTTACAGGCTCTGTCCAATCCCACCTAAGTTTGAGAAGTACCAAGCTGTCCATGTTCGTATTGTCCATCTTACCCCAGCAAAGCACCACAAGTGGGATGAGCCTCCTCTGTAAAGGCCTAAGAAATGACAAGGAAGTATAACAGCGAAGTTACATACTATTAAGTTTTCAATATCTTTTGCAAGGATCCTCTTTGTGTCATACTATACACATAATTATGTCCTTTTAAAAGGCCTAATTTAATATCTGATTTGTTAGTCACCATACAGTATAAGAGAACAGCTGCCTGTACTTATATATTCACATAGGAAAAGCTATAAATAAGTGGTCTGCCCAATATAATTTACCTCACCATGATTGATGTATCATTTAGTGTGCAAGATAAGTGCCTCAATTTATATCTGTCTAAAAGTTTATGAAAATATGTATCAGGAAACTAATAACAATCTAACAGACAAAAATATACAAAATGCATTAACAAAATCAATTAAGGTACTTTACTCATTAACATATCAAACTGTTTTAATGGATACTTCTAATATTTGTCATCAGTTTGTAAGTTTCCAATCAAGTATATGAGGAAATTCCACAAATATATATGTTTAATCATACTATTTCATATACTTGGCTGTTTAAGTGTACCTCATGATCTAACACAATATTTACTAGCTCTTTGAATACTGTCAAGTTTCTTTAAAGAATGTGAATAAATAAGTTGGAGGGAAATATTGTGTGGCTGTAGCGGCATCTGGGTTGTATTGATTGCATATTAAAATTCAGTATTTGAAGTGAGAAGCCAATATGTGGTGCTAAATTTTTCGAAAGGTTTTACCATCTTATAGGATTTTGATATCAGTTGGTATGGTTATGGCTTCTTGCACACATGTTTAGCTTTATAACATTTTATGTAACATAAGTATAGTCCAAATATTCTGAATATTTTTAGAAACACCATATTTTATCAGACGTCCCAGTGTAATCTAATTGTATTGTATTACTGCACAATATTCTATAAAACACTTTATACCACTTTTACTTATTTACCGTGAATTATTTAGTATTTCAAAATTCATACAGAATATAAATATTGTTTTAAGTTTTTCTGTTCACATTGAGCTTTTTAGTTTATAGGTTTGCATATACATACGTCTGATTTGAACAACAGTTCCTCAGGCTCGTAAGCTTAAAGCTTTTTTCTGCATTTCATTTATAGGTAAGAAATGAACATTCCCAATAGCATTCTCGAGAATTAACTGACTGTTAAAAAAAGCTCCTGATTTCGTACACATATGAAAGAAACGGGAAACTGTTATGAAATTTGTGATTAACCTTTCATACTAATATTCGTACAAATATATTTGCACAAATATATGTTTGGAGTAAATTTAAAAACAATGTCCATTATATCTATGTATTTTTTGCAATGTGATATAATATAAAGAATGATAACATTTATCGTATCACTAACATTGAATGTATTGATTTTAATAATGCTTATTGTATTGTGTTGCACATGATAGTAAGTGTTCAATGGATGTAGCCAACAACGTGTTGCCATGCTTTTCTATGATTATTTTACTTTAGTGTTCTTAGTTGAGTAACAATATACGTATAAAATATGTGTAACATTGTCGTTTTATTTGTCACCAGCCTCTTAATTACTTCTTTACATTATTTTAAAGTTACTAATTTACTTAATTGATTGCTTTAGTGATTAATTTTTTTACATGTTTACGAACATGTTTTGGTATCAAATTTTATGTGTTCGCGATCGGCTACTAGATGGATAATTGTTAATGGCAAGTATTTATTTTAAAATCTAATGATCGAATGTCGGTTTATCGAATTGCAAATTAAAACCCATTGAATTTAAAAAACTATTTAATCGCCGTAACAACATTGAAACAACATAGCAAGGGTGATATAATTGTTTTTTTAGGTTTTGAATGTGAAATGATACCTTGTTTGATTTATTCTGTTTATTGTGGTCTATAGATCTATGTACATCAGTTAAATAAATTAATCTTTCTGTGTCTCTGGTGGAAGCTTTCTGTTCTTATTAACGTAACGTAACTTCACGCCTGTAATCCCCGAAGAGGTAGGCAGAGGAATGCAGAACACTGTTCTTATTGTTAGTCAAATATAAAAACGTAATGCCTAGTCACGCCTGTATTCGCCAAGATGTATGCAGAAGAGTACAGTAAACGCCCAAAAGGTATTCATTACTTTTATTAGTAAACTTCAAATACATGTATAATAAATATTATAAATAAAGTCACGGATATTTCGCTGACCTCCAAAATACATTCCATAGTCAATACACATAGATACATAATTAGTGATGTTTAGGTCAAAGGTATACATTTAAAATAATAATGTCACTCAATCAATATATTAAAAGTTCATCTTGCAAAATAATGACATGTTTAATACAATATGTGATGTAATAAGAACTGAAATGTACCAAAACCTTTTTAATAATATACGATAATTTAGCTGCACGTACAATACTACACGTGATGTACAAGTCGTTGTTATCGATTTACAAAAGAATAGAATAGTCATAGTATTGTGTTGCACATTCAGTGCCCCACATGTCTCCATGCACACATGTTCGTTTACTCCACACGGTCAGCCCGTCTGACGAAACTGCTAAGGAGTTGTCATAATGACCAATATGCTATGACATAAATGAGCAAAACATAGAAGACAAAAACCACATACATAAAGTGAACAACTAATAACAACACATTCACTATATGAAAAAACAGTCGATAAATATTAAACATTTTTATACATAAAAGTACATTCAAAAAACCCCTTCACAGGCTAGTCTCGTCACTTAAAGCTTAATATAGTGTAGACACAGGGAATCGGTTTCCTCCCGTCTGCCAAATCCCAAACAGTTTATAGGCGTCTAAGCCTGACATGGCCAAGTAATACCATACATACATATATGCAGTCTACATTCCCACATTATTTATATTTCATGGCTTAATTATTTCTAATCTCTGTATCTCATATTCACAATAACTGATTATGTTAGCTCCCCAAATCCTTTTCTCGCAAACGCACAAACATATCTTAATGATATTGCAGATATGAACGCCATACAAAAACAGTTGTACATTTGGAACGCATATCAAAAAAAATTATAGACAATATATTTGGGACAAATTTTTTTTAACATATTACGTCAATATTTGGACTAAGTTAATTGAGCTAGTTGATACCAATCTAGAATGTTCTAACACCGATCTAGTTCACACACACATCTACTTTACAATTGTCCTTTTTATGATAGATTTTCATTTGACATTAATTTCATGGCAATTTTATGGTATGTCAAAACTTCAAAAGTAAACTAATATATTTTAAACAGTAATAAAAACCACACATTGAGAACATTGATTGTTATTAAATGCGTAATTAGAATGATTCGTCACAACTAATGTGCATTTTATTATAAAAGTAACAGATTAGAAGACTGTATTTTCACGGTTTTATTTTTGTTTATTATCTCGATTTGGCCAGTTTGCTTGCCAGTTGTCCTACCCAGTCTATTCTTTTCCATTTGTCATGTTTCCATTCTGTAAAAAATGGTAAATTATATATATTTAATTAGTGACATGTAATTATTATATTATAAAATGAAGCAAAAACTTTGTACTCCGTTTTACGAAAATTACTAGGACGGATAAGTATGAAATTTGGCGCAGTTAAAGTTATTTGTCGAAGGAGTGCACAAAGTTAATATTTTTATATAATAATATGCATTAAGAATACATTTAATTAATAACATCACACACTACCATGCGTTTGGCACACACTCACATATGTGTGTATAAAAGTATATACTCTTTTGTTCCGACTGTCAATGTCAAACATAATATTTAACAGTCTGTTGTTAATCAGTACAAGACAATTTTGATTTAGAACCTCAATAACGCTAATATTTGAACATTTTTAAAATACAGTCGAATTTCGTTAGCTACTGGACCACTAGTAATTATATAATGGCAACATCGAGTATTATTGAATACATTGAGTATTTTTCAAATGTTGGAAAGTGTGTGTGTGGTTCTAATCTCTTATTTATGCCTCCTAAGATTAGCTAGGATTAGAAGTTTTTGGCCTCTAAAGGAAGTTGATGAACATCGTGCGAGACAACGGTAATACGTTCGAATAGATGCCTCCAGTTTCTCTATGTTCATTAAGTTTGTATCAGTGATAAAAAAGATATTCCACAGTTGTATAGAAAGGCGAGTGTAAGGTGTGTAGTGCCGTGTGAGTGCTCACCTCCTCGAGTTGCGCCAGGTGGTAGTGTCGCTTGCGCAGCGCAGCCAGGCGTGCGCGCTCCGCCTCCAGCGCGCTCTCCAGCTCCAGCGAGCGCACCTTGCTCTCCATCTCCAGGCGCCGCGTGGCCGTCAGTGTCAGCGCCGACGTGTCCAGCGCCTCCTGGTCGCGCACCAGTGCCGAGGCAGCGCGCACGGCGCCCACTACGGCGCCCGTGGCGGCGGCCACGGCGCGCGACGCGGCCGTGAGGCGAGCCAACGAAGGCGCCTGCGGCGGGGCGCGGGCGCGCGACGCCGCCACCAGTTGCGCCGTGGCGCCCGCCACCTCGTGCGCCGCCGCAGACACGCCCTCCGCGCGCCCCTCACTGCCCACCGCCTCGTCCGCCGACGTACTGCAACACGAGCACATCGCGATATTGCATTGGGCTTATTCCGATAGGTAATTAAATATCGATTATTATGTATTGTTACGTAAATGTGTTTTTATATTATCATTATATCTGTCTTTCTTTTATTTTCTCTAGGCATTAATTTCTTAATTTATTACCACTTCATAAACATAATCAAACATATATTTCAAAAATGTAACTAATTACTACTATTACTAGTAAAACTTACACAAGTAATTTAGCAGCAAACACCACCGCCTTCGCTGCAGAGATGAGACCCTCCGACCATTGCGGATTCTTCCTATACATCTTCTGTCTAGTCTTAGGATCGCCTAGTTCATTTTGCAGCTTTCTAGCATCCTGCACCAACACCTTCACAGCGCCCATCAAAGTAGTACAGGCATCCAGAATTTTGCCGTTAACTTCTAGTTTCACACCCGAATCTGCAGCACGACTTGCGGCTAGCAAGTCCTAAAAAAAATAATATATTCACAAAAAGAAGAGAAGAAAAATAGTGAAAGCGGGACAATGAATTACAAAAAAGCTCCGTTTTAATTAATCAACTGCAAGAATCGAAAGGGTAGGAAATATGAAAACAACGGATATTAGATTCGATGACACATAAAGAGATAAATTAAAAGTTTAGACATAATTGAAAATATTATTAATACTAGTAGGAGTATTAAGTTAGGGTGTTAAGTAAGGTAGCGGGACGGTATAAGACGCGGACCTCGATCTGCGCGGCGGCGTCCTCAATGGCGCAGTCCATGTCGGCCAG